>JAWXCT010000089.1:130905-143099 GCA_034509035.1 Saxispiralis lemnorum
CCCCCCCCACCAGCCCAAAACCCGACCCCAACCCCACCAAATCTTCTCAACAGACAACGAACCCCAATTTCCAGACCCACAACGCAAAAACATCAGACCCTCTCCACCTCATAACCACCGCCCTCCGCACAGCCCTGTCCAACCACCCCCGCAAATCGACCAAAGGCCTCACAATCGCCCAGAACGACTCGCTCCAACCCCTAGCAGATCTGGCCCCGTCGCTCTTCTCCCCCGGCCACCTGCCCGCCGTGGCCGCGCGCGCGGTATTCCTGCCCACGGTCGCGCACGCGGTTAATAGTGTCTGCGTCACGCAAGCCGTGACGCCTGAGTTGCAGGCAAAGGGCCGGGAACTGGTGCGGAGTCTGCACGCGCAAGGTCCCTCCGCCCCGTCGGCAGAGGCGCCGCTCCGCGCGCGCTTCTGGGACGTGGTGCAGACGCGGCTTTATGACCCCAAGGCCGCACGGCGGCTGAAACCGCCGGACGCGTCTCACGCCGACGCGGCGTCGGCGGTGGGGCTTGGCGACGCGCTACTGGATGATCCTGGATCGCGGGCTTGGACCCCGGCCGGGTTCGGCGACTATCATCAAGATGATGGACTTCGAGGGAACGAGCTCGGTGGCCTTGATCAGTTTGACGTCGACAACGATGACGATATCCTTGACCTGATCCCAACTGACTCACATGAGGGGTTCACGGGCCCTGCTTCTCCGACGTGTGAAAGCATGGTTGGGGATGGGGACGTGTTTGGGCGCGAGGAGGTCTTCGGTGAGGACATGCTGCGGGATGGAATGCGCGACGAAGAGGATGGGCTGGCGCCAGACGAGCTCCTGTTGGTCTGCGGGAGCGACGATTCGATTTTGTGGCCGAACGAGCAGCTGATGGAGCAAGCTCGGTGACTTTGCGGAGGCGTGTGGACGAAGAGCAATAGGAGTGATTGTGATTGATCCTCCCTTCACGGGCGTCCATTCGAGAAAGCTCAAGTGCTCTGGCCCTGGGTTTCGACGGCTCAATGCCATCTCAGCTCTCCGGCAGACAGCCCACGCAGCTACAGCTCATTCCTGACCAAGTCACTAGCTTTGCCTGAACCTCCAACCCTACCGAATGCCGCTACCCCCATCCTCCTCTCTCTCAACCAACCCTCTCAACCACAGCAATATGTGATCTCGTTTCCCTCGTCCCTGCAAGCACCAAAAACCGTCAGCAACTCTTACTATCCCTTGAAATCCAACCCCCCCACACAAACACCAAAAATGGATCAGGAGACGACTCACGGCACATATCCCTTGGCCCCCCCAATCCCATGCCACCCAAACACAAAACCCCCCACCCACGCGCCGATGAAGATGCAGATAATGATGTACCCGTTGAAGTACATGGCCAGCAGCATGATGAAGTAGGCCACGGCGAACTGCAGCATGTGGAGGGTCGCGCGGAGGAGCTGTCGGGGGAGGGTGGGGGTTACGGTGCCCGCGAGGCTGAGGCCAGGGGTGGCCGGGTCGCCGTGAGCCTGGTTTGCGGGGTGCGGGCTCACGGTTGCGCTGCCTGTGGCCGCCTTGTGTGGCGACGCCGAGTCCGAACCCGAGTCGTCGGCGTGAGGTTGCTGGTGGTTATTCGTTGGGTCGGCGGTGGCGGCGTGCCGCCGAATGAGCAAAGCGTCGTACTCGCGCGCGGCGCGGCGGAGGGCCTCGAGCGTAATTACCAGAAGCACGACGCCGATGCAGGAGCCCGCGAACATGCCGGGGGTGGTGATGTGCCAGTGGGAGGAAAGGAAGCCTGTGGCAGGGAGGAACGCGGGTCAGTTGGAGAGGCTGTTCTGAGGTGGTGGAGGGGGGAAGGAGGCCTGTACAGGCGTCGATGGTGGTCCAGTTCCAGAGCATCTACTCCCACCGTCAGCTCAAGTCCGCCAGATGCTGACCGGGCGTGTGGGGGTTCTTCCAACGCACAGAGATCTTGCAAGCAGGCCCGCTGCCAGCGCCCATAGACATGCGGCCGCCACCGCCGTCGCCGTGGTCCATGCCGCTGATGTCCATGCTGCCGGCTGAAGAGGCCGCCGCCGCGGGGGCTGTGGTGGAGGACGTGTCCATGTCCATGTCCATGATTGTATTCGGTCCCGGTGCTGGTAGTGGTGTTATTCAAATTTCCGTGGCTCAAATAGGAGCTGGTTGGTTCGGGCAGTAGGTCTGAGAAAGGGGAGAAATCGATGTGAAGCCGTGGAACGCGCTCCCCGATTCCTCAAGCCGCTTCGCCAAACACGGACGTATTCCGGTCAGTGTATATCAGTCGAGAGATGGAAGGCACATGCAAGTGGAGAGATATGTGAAATCTCGCCCAGCACGGGTGCGAGGGAATGAGCATGTTTCCGCCTCGCTTGGCGCCAGGGACCCGCGTGCGTGAGTGGAATGAGGCAGGTGCGCTGATACTCGTCTCTTCTCGCTCGTACCTTCCGCTGCGAAGTCTTGACGGGAGTCAGAGTATGTTCATATGCCTGCGAGCGCGTGAGCGATTGACGAATTAACTGCGGGCGGTGGCACCAAGGCAATCAATGTCAGGCGTCACTGCGCTGAACGGGGTGACGGGCTTCGGAAACGAAATGGTAGGTATCGGTGTCTTCGATTCGCGCTGTCGACTACTAAATCCCGGAGGACAGCTCATGAGTTTCAAGCGTCCTCACGTGCGGTCCCAAGCTCCACATTCCCACCTCTGACGTCCCCCCCCCCCCCCCCCGGGCTGCTTCGGAGACCTGAGCTTACATGCGTACGGATCTCGATTTGGACGGCCCTTCCTTCTGATGCGCGTCTGCCGTCTGGCATGGCTCTTTTCGCCTGTGGCTGTGGTCGAGTTTTGTGTCCTCCTTCGTCCTCGCAATCTTCAGATCTTTTGTCCCTCGCCATTGAAGTGCCCCTTTTTGCTCCACTCACACGGTACCACAGGCCAGACGAACAGGTACAGTCAACCCGCCCGTCCCACGTGGCGGAGCGCGTCATGGCGCAGAAGGCGGTAGCACACACACACAGCGTTCTCCAGTATTGGGTCCCATGCCCATCGCCCTCTCACTCAATCACCAACCTCCGTCAATCCAGCTTCCACCTCCCCCCAACCATCTCCTCCCCCTTGCCCAACCACAATTCGACCGCATAAAGCCCCATCGTCCCCGCCAGATTGACCCACCGACTCACATTCCCTCCGCCCTCACCCCCTTGACTCGTCCACCACTCACCCGGGTGGTCGCTCGCCGCGGACGCAAAATGCTGCATCAACAGGCTCGTGTAGACGGCGATCAGGATAGATGGGCTGTAGTACGACAGCAGGTTCATGGCGGTCGAGACGCCCTCGCTGGCGTCCTCAGAGAAGCTGTCAGGCCCGTCGGAGAGGGCGCGGGCGCCGGACTCGCGCACGGCGGGAATGATGCGGGCCGAGGCGTAGAGGACGAAGAGGCGGTAGGTCAGGGAGATGATGACGGAAGGGGTGATGGTGCGGAGGGCGGCAAAGAAGAAGCCCAGGGCCGAGTGGAGGGTGGAGGGGAGCTGCGAGAGGGCGCTGAGCATGGTGGTGTAGCTGGCCATGAGGATAGGGGGAAGGGGAGGGAATTCGGGCGCCGGTGGGTGGTGGGTGGTAGCTTGGGCATTGTTGGCGGGGTTGCTAGGCTGGTAGTCGGTGAAGATTTGGTAGATGCAGAGGGTGATGTAGGCGAATAGGAGGCTGCTCTCGACGACGTTGCCGCGGCCGGAGCCCATGCCCCAAGCGCAGAGGAAGACGGCGCACATGATGGCCATGCCGATGAGGATGGCGTCTTGGCTGTCGATGCCGGGGAAGGTGGTGATGCGCCAAAGGAAGTAGACGGAGCTGCTGATGACGGTGCCGCTGAAGATGAGCAGGCCGATCATCCAGCCGTCGCCGCCGTCGCTCGTATTGACGAGGTAGCGCGTCACCTGTCCGCAGCCTTGGATGACCAGCAAGCTGCAGAAGCCCTCAGCGAGCTGGAAGACGGGCGTGGAGTAGCGCAGCAGCTTGTCCCAGCCTCCAATAAGGCAGTTCTCCAGCAATCCCTCCTTTCCAAATATCCAGTCCTTGACGCTGGGGTTCTGATGCAGGGGCCGTGTCGCGTTGTAGAGTGCGCGACTGACCCAGCCTGCCTCATCACCGCCCTCCACGCTGAACTTGTTGAGGCACCAGATGAGGAAGCCGGGGATGATGAACATCTGCAGGGCTGCGAAGCCGTTGACAGTCCATCTTCGCCATGTCGAGTGCGAGGGTGTTGCGAATCGGAAGGTGGAGAGGAGGAAGTAGTAGGTTGCCAGGCTCAAGCTAAAGGCCAGGCCGCATGTGCGTCCGCCGACGTCGAAGGCGAGGGGAACGGTGAAGACGATGCTGAAAAGAAAGGCGCAGCTGGCGAGGAAGCGGAAGATCATGTCGTCGCTCGTGGTCGTCGATGTCGGTGTCGACAGAGGTGTGATGAAGGGTCGAGGGCGCAAATGCGCCGGGGCGTGGAGGGGTAGGCCAGCCTCGTCGCGGACGGCAGCGTGTCCAGCTCTTTTATTGCACGCTTCTGTGCTTCCCACTGCTTCCACGACGTCCGACGGCGAAAAGACGCGTGGGACGGGGAAGGCGGGGTCGTCTTCTTCCGCCGACAGCCCTTCTTGGCTTCGCTCGAAGGTTGTCTGGCCCGCCCACCTTTTGTGCTTTGACCGCTCCTGCTCCTTCTGCGCAGGGCCCACTTGGTCACGCTAGCGGGCGTGAGGTTTTCAGGGACGACGAAGGATGCAAGGGCGAGACGGGCGAAGCGGTGTGGCTGGTTGAGCTATACTGGCAGGATGGGCGAAGGGACGGTTGTTGTATGAAGGAAACGAGCCAGAAGCGTTGGGCCAGAGCGGGCAGGTGTCTGGTGTGAGGCGGGAGGTGTGAGGTGTGGTGGGTGTCGCGTGCCAGAGTCGCGTGCAGGAGTGGTAAATCCACCTTCCCCTTGATAAATGAGGGATCCGCTGCCGGTGCAATACCTGACAGCTCGTCAATCACGGCTTGAATGTCCACCCAAATTGCCCGCACTGCCAGCTTTGGCTGTCGTTCATACGCCCCGCGCCTGAACGACGCGAGATTCCATGCTTCCCCGGTGCGTCGCGCGTCATTGGGCAGCGGCGCGGGAGGCCAGCTGGTTTTCTCGTGTGCCGTCTGCTGATTGGCGGTGATGCTGGTGATGCTGGTGGTGCTGGTGAGCCTGCCTCAGGCCCTCCAGTATGCCTCGAATTTCAGCTGTGGCCCCGCTTCGACGACGGATGCAATGATGAAGTCTGCCATTCCCTGCATCCGTCTCTTCCTCCCTTTCCGCCCCGCTTGTCCGACGACACCCACACGACTGCGCTATCTGGGTCGTGTGAATTGCAATTTCCCAGTCACGACTGCCCACGCCTCCCACTTCCACCGAGTCTATTTCGCAGCAACCATCGATTCGAGGCCAATGACCAGTCAACCCGACTCGAAGCGCGTCAAGATGTCTGACGGCCTCAAGCCCATGCGCATCGGCACGCACAATGGACACTTCCACGCCGACGAGGCCCTCGCCGTCTACCTGCTGCGCCTGATGCCGCAGTACAGCACCGCGAGCCTGGTCCGCACCCGCGACCCCGATCTCCTCGCGACCTGCGATGTGGTGGTCGACGTGGGCGGCACGCACAACCATGAACAATTTCGCTATGACCACCACCAACGAGACTTCAACGTGACATTTCCCGGCAAGGCGACCAAGCTCAGCTCCGCCGGCCTCGTCTGGATGCATCATGGCAAAGACATCATCCACTACTGCACCAATCTCCCCGTGGACAGCCCCGACACGGCCCTCCTCTACCAAAAGATCTACGACGACTTCATCGAGGCCTTTGACGCCAACGACAACGGCATCAGCAACTATGACGCAACCGCCCTCAGCAAAGCCGGCTTTGAGAAGAAGTTCCTTGACAAGGGCTTCTCCATCGCCAGCGTCGTGGCGCGCTACAACTCCGCCCCCTCTCCCAAAACCCCCGAGAACGCCTACGGCGCCCTAAAAGAAAAGACCCAAGAAGAAGAAGACGCCCGCTTCCTCCGCGCCTCCGCCTTCGTTGGCGAGCAATTTCATTTGGAACTGACCGACCGCTGGCAGTCCTGGCTCCCCGCGCGCGCACTCGTGGAAAAAGCTTTCGCATCCCGCACCCAGTACGACGCTCAAGGCCGCATTCTGGTCATCCCCCAGACGCCCGACGGTGGCGCGCCCTGGGCCGACCACCTCTACACCCTCGAGCGCGAGCACGGCGTCGAAGGGCAAGTGCTGTACGCGTTGTTCGCGGAGAACGGCGAGCCAGGGTCCAAGTGGCGGATCCGCGCTGTTAGCGTCGCAGCGGACAGTTTTGAGAACCGGAAGGGATTGCCGGAGCAGTGGCGGGGAGTGCGCGACCAGGACCTCAGTGGGGTGGCGGGCATTGGGGGGTGCATCTTCGTGCATGCTTCGGGGTTTATTGGCGGAAATCAGACGTTTGAGGGGGCGTTGGAGATGGCGAGAAAGGCAGTGGAGGTCTAAAAAGTGCCGTGAAGTGCAGAGGGGGGCTGGTTTAGTGGCGACTGAGCTTCGAGGGCTCGGTCGTTCTCCAAGCCGCCCCCCCCCAAAGCTCGTGCTGAGCCTGGCTTGCATACTGCACGCTCGGTCGTGGATCCAGACCGTGACTACCACAGCGGTAGCCCACACGCATACCGCGAGTAGCACGCCTCCCGCGTGCCAACGAGTCGCGAGAGAGCGACACGCGCTCTGGACTGTCCGCATCGGACACGTTCGCACGGGTCATACGACACGGGACTTCTACGGTCGGCGACGGCCGACGAACTCGGCTCGACGGCCAACGTTCGGTCTCACGAACGGCTCGGTGAGATCCGAATGTGGCTTCGTACGGCCTTCCTTTCGACGGCTCATCGGACGAGGCGCTGGCGTATGCCTTGGCGACGGTTGGATGGGCGCCAGAGAGCTGAGGGGCTGCTCTGAGGGGTTGTCCTGAGGCTTGATGGTTGCTTTAGGGTGTGGGAAAAAGTGGAGTAGGGTGGGTACGGGCAGTGCGAGGACCTGGGTGGGGGAAATGGACGGACGTCCGCGTTCAAAATGTCGGGGGCGGGTAGGTAGTGGTATCAGGGGCCAAGTCGGGTCACTCTTTTCAGCATTGTGGAATTGCAACGTTTTTTTTGTTTGCTGTGATTTGTACGCAAGGCTGATATGGTTGGATTGGTTTGTGGGGTCTGCCATGGGGCTCGATGGGTGACAATGTGGAAGTTTGGCAACGACGAGGTGAGCACGCGGCGGACGGAATGCAAGGTTTGAGAGGATCACTGTTCGCTCTGCTTCACTAGGTAAAATATGTGGGCCAGCATCGGAGAGTGAGCCGAACTGTGCTGAGTGTCGGATTGGGCAAGCGATGGCTCCAGAGAAGAGAGATGGATTGGATGGTGGGGGAAACAGATTGAATGTCGTAGATGATGTGGGGGAATCGAGGTGAAGTGAGCGCGTGAAGTGAAGTGAAGTGAAGTGCGGTCCCCAGCAGGCGGCAAATGCGGCACCACAGTGCGTGCCTCGAGCCTTCCTCATACCGTTGGATGCCGAGCTTCTCCCACAAACGATCTACCATAGATATGGATAGGTAGTGAATCTCCACCGCAGCGAAACGCAGCTCTCCGTCTGGCAGCGAAGCGCTCATCCTGACAAGCTAAAGATCGGACTTGTTTCTTTCGGTGAGTCGAAAGGTCTACAAGTACGCAACGGGCCATATTCACGTCAGCCGGAGAAGGTAAAGGTTGGTTTCCAGCCTCGGTTTCCCATTGCTGATAAAAACTACCAACAACCTCCGATCCAAGGGAGCATGGAAGCTCACCTTTGCCCTGCACACGCCTCAGCAGGATGAGAGGCAGAATGCAGCCGACTGACATTAACGCCGGAGCGAAAGTCAGATAACGGTGTTGATTTCACGAGCCTCAATCGAGGCCTCCAGAGCCGTTCGTGGGGCATGCGCTACCGCCCTACACGTCCTCCTTTCGAACCCTGTACAACGCCTTTCCCCTGCAATCTGGGCAAAGACCGTTGAGCATCCAGTTTTCGGATTCGTAACGTACGTTGTTATCAGTCCGATTGGGCCACATGTTTGTACCCCATGTAATGAAGGGCTGAGGTGCACGATCCCTGGGATCCAGCAACAACCTTTGGTCCAGCTGATCTACCTCTCGATACGTACCCGAGTCAACCGGGAGAAACAGGTCGTACTGTGCAAGATTTGCTTTAACGTCTTGGTCCTTGCCGTAGAATGGGAGAAGCGTATCAAACAGCTTGCTAAGGGTAGCTTTGTGCGTGCTGAGACGTAGACGCACTTCGAAGTAGTCAGGGCAGTTGTCGCGACGACAGCTGCCCCCGATGTCAGCGAGGATGTCGCAAGCTTTGATGGTGAGCTTGATGTCCTCCCAGGAGCTTCGCTGCTCACGCGAGTGCGCTACAAATCTAGCTTGATCACTCCCTTTGAAATACCTTTGAGGGTATTCCTCAAGCGTAAAAGTGGCGTTTTTCAAACCAAGCTCACTCATCAGCAAAAAAAAAAAAAAAAAAAAAAAAAAAAAAAAAAAAACAGCTCCCATGTGGCAATTGAAAGAAGCTTCTTCATCATATGCGAGAAGCATCTTCCGTCGGAGCTTCAACGAGCCCTCAATGGCGGCTCTGAAGAATCTGTTGACCCGTTGAAACAGGAACAGGTCGTAAGCAACGGGGAGCTCATCTTCTCGAGATGAGCTTTCGACGAGCCACATGATGTTCTCCAATAGTTCTGCGCACTCAAGCACCCTTTCCGTCATTGTTCCTATCTTCTTCTGTTCAGAGCAATAGGTCAGTTCCATTAACCTAAGGCTGCAGTGGCGTGGTGGTAGGGCCTTGCTTTTTGTTTGAGGGACAGTTTGGGTGGACCAGACTCTCAGTTTGCGAGCATATTGCTCACTTGTTTGCGTGGACGATCACGAGATCTAGAGGTGGGGGATGATGTGCTCAAGGTGTGCAACGCGTGCAGGTGGTGAAAAAGCGGGATGTCGTTGGCTTCAGAGAGTAAAGTTAGACGGAAGTCAGAAGTTAGTAAAAAGCGCGAGTTTGGTGAGTCGTGTCGTTGGAAGGCATGCCTCGGATTGACTGGCAGGCACACGGCTGCCGCCGTTCAGGCAGTGCTCCCGAAAGTTGCAAGTGATCCGTGATCGACTTTGTGAGCTCTTGGACCTTTTGTCGAAGATAAATTAACTTTATTTATCCCACACCGAAAAACACGAGCAACATGGAGCACCGGTTGTAACTCATCGAAAGACTTGTCATCATATTTGTAGTGAGATTTGAGGGAAGGGCACTGAAACAATACATTTGAAGAAGCTCCCTACCTTATCTCAGACTTTTGGCTGCGCGATTGACTACATTGCTGGCAAGCAGACCCGACGAATCTGGTATCCGGATAATATCTTGAACAGCACACCGAAGATGCCGTGGTGTGCTATCACGAGCACCCAAATCGGGCCTCTTCCGTGCAGGACCTTTCGGTATCCATACGACTGCCAGGCCATTAGTCGCCTGCTCGCGGAAGACTGAATGACTAGGAGCGCCTCTCATTGATCCAATCGTGGTGGCTTTATCGGGACTGGTGTCCTCTCAGTTGTCCATCAGACTGTCTATTCAAGGAAGGCAAATGCCATGTTCCATTTGCGCGAATTGTAACCTAGAACCACATCGAGGTAGCTCGCCAGGTCGCCATCATAGCACGATTTGTAGTTGCCTTGCTCATCTGGCAGAATCACCATAGACTTCGATCACTCGCTCTGTCTCGGCCTTCTGTCCGAGATAATAGTGCAAAAGCGCCTCAGCCAACGTGCCCAGTGTTGCTCCCTTCTCTTTGAGAATTATTCGTTGCCAAAAGGTCCGGTCACGTTCACAGTTTAGATCCGTACCCTGGAGAGCTTCGCGGCACTTGACAAATAAGACCGTCCTCCAGCTTGTTGACGAGTTTTATGCTCCTCCATGATTAATTGAGAGTGCGGCACATTTTGAGAAATGCTCTCATAGGCCCGGCCACATACGGGTTTGGAATCTGCGCGGCCAAACAATAAGCTGAAAAGCCCATGGATGTCAATGCTCTGATCTACTCCGAGAACATTGAAGAAGTAATGTGTCGCATAGGACGTGCGGGACTTCGTCGAACCAACCCCCTGTACGCCAATGAGGCTCGAGATGAGCACCGGGAGCTGGCCGCCATAGCCTAGGGAGTCTGCCACCTCGAGTAGTTCCAGCCGGCGATGTTGGACGGTCGAAGAATCGCCGTATTCGGTTTGTAGTCTCTATCGGCGTTGAAGGGCTACTGCACGCAGGCCGTTTCGTTGTAGCTGCTGCCTGATGCTGCTCCACCAACGCATTTGACCGCTCGCAGTGCTGTGTAGCCAATATGCATGGATTTCGCGTATGGTATCGGATTGAAAGAGTATCAATCGAAGGCGCGATCAAGGCTTCATTGATCAAATCGTTGTCTGTCCATCAATCCAAGTCTTCATGCCGTCTTATCCGGTTGTCGTCTGGAGTCGGAGTTGGGTTTAGAGTTTTGCGGGGAGAGGCTGGGGAGAGACACCACAGCCCAGGACGCCACAGGTCTGCTTCTAAATCGGGGGGCATTACGCAACACGTCCGGTGGCAGCGCTGGACAACGGGGAAAGAAATCAACAAACAGACCATGGCCACATGAGAGGCCAAACACGCTGCAGAGGCGATGGAAATGCAGAAGGTTAAGCGAAGACGGCAAAGAAAGCTGCAGCCTGAAGTCTCGTCGTCAGCTGTCCGGGGCTGGGCCAGCAGCGCGCTGCGGCCACGAAGCACGACCTCCGCTGGGCCATCCATGTCACTGTGTCAAAGCCTCTGCCTCACAGGCTGCGGAGCTTGGATGGCCCCTGGAAGTAAAACCTCACGGCGTGCGCGCGTCCACTCCCATCATCATCATCATCATCATCATCATCATCATCATCGCCAACACCAAGACCGGCCGCTCCCCACGTCCGCCCCGCCGTGCGGCTGCACGAATGCACCTCACACGTCCGCAACGGGACAGGGGGCGACCCGGTCGTGCGCCCGCCAGCCTCGCGCCGTGCGACTTGGAACCCGACGTCCACAGGCGCAGGCGCAGTCCCGCCTCATTGCCACCCGGCAGGGCGGGAAGGCGGCAGGAAATATGTAACGCCGTAAATCGCTGCTGCTGCCGCCGCCGCGGCTGCGCTGCCTCTGCGCACCCACGTCCCCCGCTCGCTGCCTTGCTTTTTCCCTCCCCTGTTTTGGCTTTGAGGGGGTCAAAGTGTCAACAAACGAGGCTTTTGAACCTGGACGCGTTCACGTGTGCGTGTGTTTGGTGGGCTGTTGACCGTTTGAGAGATATCGCGTCCAGCTCGCGCGCTTGAGTGGTTTGGGGGAGAGATGGCTTAAGAGGCGCCTCAGCCTTCGTGCTGCCTCGTCTTGCCCCCTTTGCTTCGTGGGGGGCTGCGAATCTTTGCTTCTTGAGCGTCTCGCGCGCCTGCTTCGATCGTCTTGACTACTTCTGGTTTTTGGTGTCGACGATGCAACTCGCGCGGATGCCTTCGGTCATGATGCGGCTACTGGCCATTGGATCCCTCTTCTGGACGACGATGGCTCTTGGGACGGCAACACAGACTGTATTGATCGGACTCGCCATCTTCTTCGCCTCGACGGATCCGCTGCTGGACTCTTCGATCCATAGCGTGGCATTGGCCACTTCGGTCCTGAACATTCTGGCCCTTGCGGCACTGCTGGTCCTCGGCTTGGGCCACATGCGTCGAGTCTCGCTGGGGGTGGTTTGGTTCCTTGGAGCCGTGTTCGGCCACTGTGTCGCTGCGGTGCTGACCATCTACACCTTCGCCTGGGTCTGGCGTTCGAACGCAGCAAGCGACGACGCAACCCTGATCGCGACCTCAGAGGCGGGCTTCGTGATCTGGACGTTGGCAGTCATCTGCCACATCACGCTCTACGCCATTGTTTTGTCAGCACGCCACAATCGCGAAAGCCAACCATTACTACAACTCTCCCGACCAACCTCTGCCCGCTCAATGAAACGCACCATCTCCGTCCGCCTGACTTCGGTCCCTCGAAACACACCCCCATCCCTCCCCCGCCCCTCTTCCAC
>JAWXCT010000089.1:167610-239261 GCA_034509035.1 Saxispiralis lemnorum
GGCCTTCCAGCCCACACGCCCTTCCACCTCACCACATGCACCCCCATACTCCTCCCCGCTACCTCTCCATCCTCGCAAAAAGTTGCTCCACCGCCCCCGCCGTCATGTCGACGATATACCGCACGTCAGCCTCGGAGACCGTGTACGCGGGCGCGAGGATGACGTGATCGCCGCGGCGGCCGTCAGCGGTGCCGGAGCCAGGGTAGAGGGAGAGGTTGTAGGGGGCTGCGAGAGCTAAAAGTGATGCAGTCAGCATTGCGAGGCTAGTGAGGGTGAAGCATGGGGAGGGGCCGGGGAAAAAAAGAGAGGGAAAAAAAAAAAGGCAAGGGGGAAGCGACACGTACCCAGCTCATGCACGCCCTGCGCAACCCCCTTGGCAGGCTCAAACGGCTCCTTGGACCCCTTATCCGCCACGAACTCGATCGCCCAGAACAGCCCCCGTCCCCGCACATCGCCCACCGCCCAATGCCCTGCCAGTCTCTCACGCAGCAACCGCCCCAACAGCGCCCCCTTGCCTCTCACGTTCGCCACGAGCGCCTCCTCGCGCACAATCCTCTGCACCTCCAGCGCCGCAGCGCACGCGACCGCGTGTCCCTGGTACGTCTGACCGTGACTAAAAGCGCCGGTTCCGCCCGCCAGGGCGTCCGTGATGCGCGGCGCGGCCAGCATGGCGGCGACGGGCATGTAGCCACCGCCCAGGCCCTTGCCGAGGGCGAGGAGGTCCGGGGTGACGCCCACGGCGGGGTCCTGGTAGGCGTGCAGAGGGTGTGGATAGGTCGGTGTGGGGTCGGGGCCGACGCGGCCGCAACCCGACATGACTTCGTCGAGAATGAGGAGGGCGCCGTGGCGGTCGCAGACGCGGCGGGCGGCGGAGAAGTAGCCGGGGACGGGGCCGACGCAGCCTAAAGCAGCGCCGACGACCGGCTCGGCGATAAAGGCGGCGATTGTATCGGGGCCTAGGCGCTGGAATTCGGCTTCTAGGTCGGCTTCGAGGCGGGCGACGTAGGAGGCGTCGGATTCGGAGGGGTGCTGGTGGCGGTAAGGGAAGCAGGGGGCGACGAAGCTGTTGTTACTGCTGAGCATGGGGAGGTAGGAGCGCTTGCGGGCGGCGTGGCCGCCGACGGCGAGGGCGCCGAGGGTGGTGCCGTGGTAGCTCTGGTGGCGGGCGATGAAGTTTGTGCGCTGAGGTTGGGGGTTTGGCTTCTCAAGGTGGTATTGGCGGGCGAGCTTGAGGGCTGACTCGACCGCTTCGCTGCCGCTACTAGAGATGAAAACGCGTGACATGTCGCCGTAGGTGCTGGCGATGAGGAAGCTGGCGAGGTCTTCGGCAGGGTTGCTAGCACAGAAGAGGGTGTGGCAGTAGGAAACTTTGGTCATCTGGTCGAAGACGGCTTGGCGGACGCTGCAGAGATGATGTTAGGCGTAAGCCCGGAGTGCAAAAGAAGAGAATGGTGCATGAAAGTTTTCAAAGAAGGAGGTCTCTCCAGAGTGATGAGCGTTGGTATCGATCGCCGCAAGCCAAGAGAGAACCCTTCGTGAGTGAATGAGATCGATGATAGACCTACCGCTCGTTGCCATGTCCTAGACACGCAACCGCTGCTCCCCCCGTAGCGTCGAAAATCTTGCGCCCGTCGCTGAGTTCAAGATAATTTCCCCTTGAAGCAGCCACTCGCGGAGGGTCCCGCTGCAACGAGTGATGTAGCAGACTTGATCGTGGTGTGCCATCGTGAGAGTCTTTGACAACATGGGTGCCCATCTTCTTGGTGATGAGAGAGTCGTCTGGGGCATCTTCGATGCCGAGGCGGTCGATGGAGGGTGCCATGATGTGAGAGCTACGAGGTACACGGGAGGATGAAGTTCAAGAGATGAGACTGTTTGAAGCAGAGAGGAAGCAGTAGCCAAGGCGAGAAAAGATTCAAAGCGCTCGGCTCGGACTGACGAGTCGACTGACGGGTATGGAAGGAGAGGTACATTGGATGACCACGAGAGCGAGCGGGAGGGTCATACTTATACAACCCCCATTCCCAGACCGCAAGCGCAATAGGTGGACCAGCGGGACGGTGGGAAGGTGTCAAACGCCGTCAACGGAAACCACGGGCCCGGTTCGTAGCCACCGCAGTGCATGCAGTGCCGCAGCGGCGCGATCGTGTGCTGTCGCCCGGCGGCCGGATCTTACTTGACCTTGCCTGGACGGCTGGAAGGGGGTACAGGTACTTGCCGACGCCGCCGGCCGACGGCAGCCAGCGGTGCAGCGCAGGTGGCCGCGGTGCCGGGGTGACGAACGTGGTCCGCAGGGTGTCGGCCGTCGAGGCCGGCGGGCGGTGGGATTGGGCGGTGGTGTGGTGAAGGGTGGCCATCTCCCGCGCGTCGGATCGTGCTGTGCTCGGATGTCCTCGTGCACGCATGCGTCGTGTTGCAGGAGGCAGGCCCGAAGGTGCTGGCGCTAGGCGAGTCGATTCCTGGCTCCTGGGCGAAGTTTGGCCTCGGCATCCCGACGCCGGGGCAGCCCATCTCGCCCGACGACGACTGGTGCCGCCCTTGGCCGTCGCCGCCGCCGCCGCCGAGGAGCGTTGGGGCGGCCGGTCGATGAGTCGTCGGCGTCGCGGGGATGGAACGACAGAGCGTCAGCGGCGGGCGGCCGTCAAGGTGTCGGCTCCCGTCTGCTTCTGCCTGTCGGTGGACAGGTACCGGTTCAGTCGTAGCGTCTGCAGGGCACACCTCACCCCCTGTGCACATGTGCCCCGCCCGTCCCACGCTGCCATGGACATGTAATGGGTGTGTGGCTGTCGCCTTCCTGTCCTCCCGCCGGCACGTCGAGGCCGCCCCGCCGGGTCGCCCCGCTCGCTGGACGGACATGCCCTCACACCCGCTCATCCTCACATCGCATCCATCGCCCATCCCGTAGTCGCGCTGTGAGGGCGCGAGGGTGCCGTGCCTCGCACACATTTCGGCATCTGGCTCGGCCTGTCTCTCGTGCCACCCGCACGCAATGAGGGCCAGGGCCGTCTGTCCGAACGCGCCGGCGCTGCGCTCGCGGGGGCTGGCGGGGTTTCAGGCTCTTCACCGAGGAGCGTATGTATATCGACGTCCCCGACTCCCCACTCTTCCTCCAGGTCCCTCGGCCATATTGGAGGATTACAGCCGACTGTCTTGCCGTGCCTTCAGAACGTAACGTCGAAGTGCGATAGCAACAGCGTTGTCGTCGTCACAGCGGCAGCAATGCCCAGTGTGGTGCACAAAGACCCGTCGCACCTCGACGACCTTCCATCTTCGGTTTTCTATCAAGCAGCGGAGATTCGCCCGCCGTGAAAGAAGCCGTCGCAATCATCTCCCGCCTTCACTTGTCCGTCCCGGCAGGCAATATGACAGTCCGACATCGATTTCCCTACTAACCCCAGGCCCCCCGACCCGCGCCCAAGCCCCTACACCTGTGCAGGAAACTGCTCCCTCCTCCCACCGCACCATCATCCCCCCTGCCACATGCCCCACTGCTGCACAATCTCGTGTCCTCGGAACTCTCTCTGATCTCACCCGCGCCTAAAAGCAAGATCCCTGCGCCGGCGCACCTTGGCCGATTCTTCTGCAGACTTCTCGCGGCCGGCCAACAATAGGCGATCGGCGAGCGGGTGAAACTTACTCCCGCCCGATCTCAGACGCCGAGGAGGCCGGCATGCCGATGCCGGGTCTCTTTTGGGTGTCGGGCTTCACCTGTCGAGTCGTGTGGGGGGGGGTTCGGGCTGGGGCGAAGTTTCTTGGGGAGTGGCGTTGCGGGCTTGTTTGGGAGACCCATCGGCTGTGGGGTGAAACGTATGGCACTGCGGAGGTGACTGTTGTGGATGCACGGGAGTCGGCGATTACTTGAAGACGACCTTTGCTCGGGCTCGTGCAGGAACAAGAGCGCAGGGGCTGGTTAGAGAATTGCATCTCTGCTGCGGCTGTGCGGCTGTCGGGACATCGTGACCGCCCGACTCCTCAAGTGGTCGTTTGATTTTCCCCTGATCACGACTGCTAACCTCGCGTTGGAATACTGCATGCGAACTCGAGCATGCAAAAGAACTGTGCCGGCATGGTCTTTCCCTTTTCTTTCTCAGCAAATCGACATTCTCCTCCATCGTCTCGATTTTCAATGTGCCCACTCCCGGGTGTTTTGGAAGTGTCACCGCTGACCGCACGAGATCGGACGGCGCTCCATACCAGCCTCGACGAAATTTCTCCCTCGCTGCAACATTCCGCTCGATAGTGCCCCGTAACAGCTCTGACCATGACAGCTCTTCGTGGATGAGGTTGGCGATGAGCTGGTCATGACGCTGCCGAGGACCGAAACATCGCGCGTCTGCGCGGGCTATGTTTTCCCACGTGCCCTCAAAGCGGGAGAAGACACCAACAGGCGACGGAGCGAATGCGAAGTCAGGCGGCATAAACCCTCATAGCCGCCTGCAGATAAATTCCGCTGGCGAGTGCAGCGTCGAGGATGTTTCGATCCTGGGCCTCATTTGCGTAGTTTTGGCGCCCTTCAGCATCATCCTGGCCTCCCCGAAAAGGTCTCTGCGCACGCAGTCTCCGGATTTGCTCCATCAGAACTGTGTATAGTCCGTCCCACTCACCCCTGAGCGGTCCAGGGGAACCCCCACCACCGCGTTTCCTCTTCTCCCTGACAAACCACCGCAATATCATCCAGCCATGAACATCTCCGCACTCAGCCCCTCTCCTTGCCCAGCTCCTGCCCCACGACCTCGACGATCACCCCAAACGCCTGCATCTCCTCCTCCACAGTCCCACCCCCGACGGCTCCCGACAAATCAACGCTGCAACCAACATAGCAAGGCTTCCCCGCCTTCCGCGCGAGCAGACGCGCCATCCGCGTCGTGAAGTCCTGGGACGCCGGGAGCGCGTACAAGGTCGTGCTGAGGGGTTGGATGGGGTTGTATTTCTGCGCGAGGAGGGTTAGATGCTGTGAGGGGGAAGGGCTGGCGGAGAAGGACGTACTTCGGGCATGGCGTGCACCAGGCTGCCCATGGCGGCGGAGGTGGCGCTGTTGCTGCTGCTGTCGATTGAGGCGGTGGTGAGGAAGAGCAGGAGGCTGGCGGGGGCGAGAGTCAGGTGGAGGTGGATGCGGGTTGAGGGGTTTGTGGGTAGGGTGATGGCGAGCTCGAGGGGTTTGTTGGAGGGGCTTGTGGAGGAGGTGTCGGCGGCCATTTTGCTGATACTCGGAGACTCAATCGGATGGTTGGGGTTGGTGGGGAAGACGTTGATTCAAAGGGACTGCGGGGTGATGAGGAACGGGACGGACGCGGGACACCTTTTTTTAATGGTGAGAGATCGCGTCAATTCTTGGCGCAACGATCCGCCTTAAACACGCTGACTCCCAACTTTAGACTTTCTACATACAGGTATCAGTTTCCACCCCACGAGACTGAGCGTCTGTTTGTAGAGATAAGCATGTCTGAGATGCAGAATAGAGCGGGACACGAGGACATGTCGAGCGATCAGGAAGAGTTCGATCTCCTTTCGGACCCGGAGGAACAGCGTGTCCTTCACGCAGCATTGGACTCCTTCCGGTACGTAGGTTGTTGTTCCTCTTCGGATATCTATCTTATACGATCGCAAGAATGTGGCTCCTGCAAGACCAGGATCATTTGTTCTCCGAGGTCTGAATCTCGTCTCATCTTCCAACCTCAATAGGCAATACCGCACAGCAGCACATTATAACATAACCCACCTCCGCCGTCAATCTTTCTACGCCCTCCCGACAGAGCAAATGGAACTTCTCAGCGCAGCCCCTTTCTCCCTTCCAGAAACCTTCGACGCCGTCGACGACGCAATTGACAACAACGCCGACCTCGCCGAAGCCATCCTCGCTACCGCTCTGCCAGCCTTTGGCGTCGACCCTCTAGACCGCAGCTGGCACGGCCGTGCCGCCCCCAACGACATGGACAAAGCACGATCCACGATCCGCCAATTCCACCGCGACTGGTCTGCCGAGGGCGCAGAGGAACGCCGCATCGCCCACGACCCAATCTTCAGCGCCCTCTCCACCCACCTCCCCTCCGCCCCCCACAAACGCCACGCCAACGGCCTCCTCGTCCCTGGTGCAGGCCTCGGCCGCCTTGTCCTCGACCTCTGTGCGGCCGGCTACCGCGTCGAAGGCAACGAGATCTCGCACCACCAGCTCCTCGCCTCCAACTACACCCTGAACCACACCACCGCCGCGCACCAACACACCCTCCACCCTTGGGCCTTAACCTTCAGCAACCACACCACGCGCACCAACCAGCTCCGTCCCGTCACAATCCCAGACATCCACCCCGCCACGGCACTCGAAACCTCTCAGCACCCCGCCTCGGACCCTGAGCCCGAAGTCCACTACTCGGACCGCCTCTCCATGTCCGCCGGCGATTTCGTGACGACGTACCGGCAGCCCGAGGCCGCGGGTCGTTTCGCGGCTGTGGTGTGCTGCTTCTTTCTGGACACGGCGCCGAATGTGCTCGAGTACCTCTTCACGGCGCGCGCGTGTCTGCGGCCAGGCGGGCTGCTAGTGAATCTGGGGCCGTTGCTGTGGCATTTTGAGGCGGCTGAGACGCCCGGGGAGAGGGAGGCGAGGACGCGGAAGGAAGGGGTGGGAAAGAGGGAGCGGTTTGAAGGCATCGGCGCGCCAGGGAGCTTCGAGCTGGCGAACGATGAGGTGTTGGCGTTGCTGGAGCGGGTGGGGTTTGAGGTGTTGGAGTCGAGGGGTAGTGGTGAGATGGTGGGCACGGGGTATATTCAGGATCCGGAGAGTATGCTGCGGAATACTTATTATCCAGCTTTTTGGGTGGCGAGGAAGAAGGAGGATCAGTAGCGGAGGGTGGCAATGGAAAGAAATATGTCGTATGTCTACGTTCTGTCTTTTTCGTCCCGGCGCTTGATCGCTGTCCCTGCGCTGTGTCGCACAACAAAGAGCCTGCTTCCGTCGATGGCAGATTTGATCACCTAACTCATTACAGCGTCCAGCGCCTTGTACCGTGCCTTCTACCCTTTTCGCGCCTCAGGCGCATAGGGTTGGCTCGGCTCCGCAATCTCCTTGATCCTTCGCGGTCTCCCCTCCTAGTCCAATCACGACCGCAGCTTTGCTCTTCCCTCAGGAGGCACTGGCGACGGCGACGGCGAAAGTGGCAGCGGCTTGTGCGCGAAACCGTGGAATGTCGCTATGGGCGTCGCCACTGTCAGCGTCGGACCCTCATTCACAGAATCGCTGCACTGGCTGGCCGGCGCCTCGTCGATGCGCTGCCAGACGCGGGAGCTGCGCGATCCACTTTCGAGGCGCGGGCCCAGCTCCACGGGATCGAGGCGGTAGGATGCGCGGTCTTGCTGAGAGGCTGACTTCCTGCCGCGGGCGCCGGAGTGCCAGGAGTTGTTGGAGTGGTCAGGGCTCGGGGGTTTGCGGTCCCGGGAGCGGCCGCTGGAGCCTGAAAATGGGGTGCGCGCGCGTTCGACCATGCACTTGCACAGCGGGCGGCAGGTTGCGAGACAGGCGGCGCTGATGCCCAGGCCGGCTTCGACGATGGACCAGATGGTGATGTCGACGGCTTTTTCGAAGAAGTCGGCCCCGCTGGTCAGGCCGCGGATGAAGAACAGGCGGACGACGGAGACGATGCTGCCTGCAGCGCCGAGAAGGAGGACGAGGCCGGCAGAGATTTTGGCGGGGCGCGGCATGGTTGAGTGGCGGAGGATGAAGATGGGGAGAAGGGCGAGGCACCAGTCAGTGGCGGCGTTGATGACGCCGGCGCTCATGGTGACACGAAAAGTAGTCTCGTCGTCAATGCATGTCTCTTTGATTCGGGCTTCGAGGTAATGAGCTGGGTTGCCGCACGTGAAGACGGCGACAAAAAAGAAGGAGCCGCCAAACAACGTGCTGAGGGCAAGGGTGCCGAAGACGACGTAGCGCTGCCAAGTCCGGATGACAATTCGGAGATAAAACATGGCCAATGCGATTTTGAAGAAGACCATGGTGGCCACGTATAATGATAGGGAGCCGACCAGGTACTGGCAAGAACAGAGTTAGCTTCAGCTCCAAGATTTAACCTCAGAATAACCTACACTCAGAAGTCGTGACAGATCCGCCAACGTAAGTTGTGTAATCTCGCCATGGTTGGCGAGTTTGATTGTGGCCAGTGTAAAGCCTAGATATAGCGTAAAAACTGTCTGAAGCCATGATCAGCTACTCGAGCAGGTTGAATCTCGGGGCCGCGCGCTTTCTTACTGCTGCGAACACCATTGCTCCATCATCCCAGCCGAAATTGCGTATTAGAAGAGCTCGCACCCAGGATCTGAGGGACACCGTGATCCATGTCATCGCCATGAAGAAGCTAGCAACGCCAACCATGGCTCGGACCCGCTCTGGAGTGGGCTGGGAGGTGTAAAGTGGCGAGGACTCCATCGTGGCTTACGGCAGACCTATCAAATGTTGTGTTCGAGCTAGGAAAAGAAGAAGCCAATTTTGCTGGGGGCGCGCGCAGTGAAATAAAAGGGGAGATAACCGAAGGTGGCAAAGAGTAAAAGACAGCAGGTGCTGAAGATGAGTCAACTTATTCTCGCCCGCGTGCGAGCTCAAGAGACGAAATATATCACATTTTCTGGCAGGGAGGCATTACCTTTCTAGTTCCACAGAAATGGACCAAATGTACGAGGGTGCGGCAATACCTGCGAGTAAAGGTCGTGAGGGCGATCGGATGCGAAACCGGACCGACGAGAACGAGAAATCCGATAGGCTGTCTTCGGACCCGGTCGCAGCATTTGGTCACACAAGCACGTGGAGGGTGTTCGCGAGTGTTACGTCGGTCACGTCGAACTGCTGAAGCGGCTAAACTGAGCTCGCCTTCGTGTAGAGTTGCAGCCGGGCGGCGCGCAGCGAAGGATCTGGGGATGTGCTTTTCAATGGCGTTGGCCAGACGAATGATCGATGAGGTCTTAAGACCTGGCGGCGCTCCCGATGCGATGTCGTTGCTATCCGTCATGCATATGCCATGGCAGCTGTGCGGTTACTGGCGAGGGGGCTTGTGCGTCGTGGCTGGCACAGGTGCTTCCCCAAGGCGCAAAGGAGCTCTCAACGCCATGTCGTCGGCTAATATCGACTGCTGTCGTTTGTCAGATATCATCGCTCTCCCTCTGCCATCATGGCGTGCCGGAGATAGAGACGACGTGTCTCACAAAGCGCCGCCGACGCTCGCATACGGAAAGGCGTGCATGCACCCCACTCCGTCCAGCGTGTCGCTAGGAATTTGGCGGCTGCCTTCTATGCTCCGATGCTTTACGTCGCAGGACAATTGACCGTTCCAGACCGCGTTGCACACGATAGATCTTGAAGAGATGTCGTTGCCGCGGTGGGTAAGATCGTCACGCAGCATCGCATCGAGACGGGCAGATGACATACAGGTGGAGCGTTGATGGTGGAACGGCACGTTCCTGTCGCACCGGTCCTTCTCGGCTGGCCATCTGGCGCGGGGCGGGCCGAGATCGATGAGCAAGCGTAGTGCATTCGTGATTCGTACGGTGCTGGGGTGAGCTTCAAGTTCTCGCCTGAGTCTCTACATTCACGTCGCCCGCTTCCTCTTCTGGGATTTGGATTTCGCGTACCCGTTGACTTCTCGCTCAGATGCATTGCCGATAGCGTCTGCGCTAACTACCATGGCGCAACGATGTTCACCAAGCCGCGCCCTGTACCCTCGAACGCGGCCCTCGGCGTACTCCGCCAGCTCGCATATATTTCTTCTGGCACAGCCGTCGGCGCTGCAACTTTGTGTGCCGAGGAGAGACGAAGGAGAACAAAAGTGCTGCAACGGGTTGCGGACAATGCGAAGAGGCTGAAGGAAAGTCCTCGCTACGCGCACACTGCTGCGGCGGCCCTTGCAGACGATGAAGGCGAGTGGGAGTCAACATTCAAGCGAAGGGGTCGGAATACAGTGGAAGATGAGAATGGGGGAGCTATGCGAGGACCTGAATTGCCCTCGATCGTGGAAGGCGACTACCAACGATGGCAGAGAAGTTCAGATACTCCCGCGACAGGAGCGCGCGGCGGCCAGGCTCAATCGCCTGATGATCTGAGTTTTCCGAGGGATGTAGACACCCTTCCTGGTCTGCAGCAGTCATCGACTAGACGCGTATATGCCAGGTCACAACGGGAACCGCAGCAGCGCTTCAGAAGGACGAAATCCGCAGGAGGTCGAGCAGCAGGAAGTGATTTCGATACAGTGAGGAATGATGGACCGAAAATGTGCCAGCCGGCATCTCCGATTGACGATCAGCAATGCCAAAAGCGAGACGCTATGTCGGTCCGTACTCTTACTCAGCTCTTGCGTGACCTGAACGAACACGCCGTCCCAGAACTGGAGAAAGAGTGCATGAGGATATCGTCTCAGGGCAGGCCGCTGCGAGCATATGAGTTGCTCACATCTTTCATGCAACATGGCCTGTCGGGTGAGAAGAGTAATGTTCGCCATTTCAAAGACTCTCTGCTCGATGCAACATTGGAAGGAGGTGATCTTTCGAACTACATCCGCATGCTTTTGAAGGACTGTGATGTTCGAGATCCCGAAGCGTTCCGAGCATCCGTGAACAAGCTGATTCGAGCGTGCGCCCAACGCAAGGCCTATGATTTGCTTATGGAAACCTTTTTCCAACAGACCAGTTGGAAAAGGTTTCAGAAAATGGTCGCGGCAGCGACGATCGAGAATGCAGAAGCACTTCTCGCTGCCGGTAACAGCCAACAGCCGCCTGATGCTGCACGCCTAGATCTAGTCTGCGATCGGCTGAAAACTCGAGACAACGACTTCACGCCGAAGCTGCGGTCCATTGAGCTTGCGTGGGAGACCACGCGCAACTTCCCACGGATTCAGTCCCGTTTGGCAAAACTATCTTCAGAGGTCGAAGCCACTGGCAGCCGGGAAGTGAAAAAGCAGGTCGATCAATTGGCGTTCGAAATACACCTTGCCGCGGGGAGACTCGACCTCGCGGTTGAGCTCATGCAAGCTCAAAGAAGTTCTAATGGTCTCAGTGACCAACAAATCATGAACGCAGCTTCCATTGTGGCACGGAAACGCGAGTGGCAGTCTCTGGAGACCCTCATGCGAATGGCGGTCGAAGTGAGGGATTTTGAGGTCCCTTATGATGACCTGGCGAGGCGATCGTTCTCCGACGTTGTCAACAGCTTCGCTCAGCATCACGGTCCCACTGAGACATGGTGGTTTGTCCGTGGTGCGCTTGATAATCTAGCCATTCATCCGTCTGACAACATCGTCATGAGCGTTCTTCATTGCTTTATTGTGCACAGGGCCGACCGTCTCATCCGCCCGTGGCTTCAATGCATCACAAGCATGGGCGCGGACTTTACACTCGACAAAGCGAAAGCAGCTCGGATTTTGAAATGGTATTATCGCAGCCATCGCCCAGCACACGTTCTCTTCACGTGGATTTGTCGAAAGCTATCTATACTAGAGCCTTCGCTCGTTGGCGATGAACTCTTTTCACTCGTCGCAGAGGCCACCGGATACGATTTGCGACGCACCTCTAGTTCCAAGCATTGGAATCGCGAGCTCATGCGCGTGCGTGTGGAGCGCGTGGAAGGCGCAAGGTCTACGACCGACGTGATGGTACCCTCTCCTGGTTATCATCACAACTCGATGGTGTTCTTTGAGCACCCCAATGCAAAGTCGCCAGAACCACCGCTGCCTGGTCCCGTATTCGGAGGCCCAAGGGACTACTCTCAGCTTTCGCGTAACGATCAGCATCAAGCACAAATGTTAGATGCTCAAGGTCAAATATCTAGGGCAGACCAAGTGATCCTGCATCCTCAATCAAAGGCCCCCGACACGAATCTTGAAGGACAGAACTCCGAGGAGCCTCATTCGCGTTCTTCGGACGATGCACCCAGGACCATGTCGAGCTCAAATAACACGGATCTGGCTGGCACAGATAATGAGGCAGTCATTCAAACGGAGTCTCCTAACCCGGTGTTGGCCCATTCACAACCTCAGCCAATCGTGCCACGGCTCACACCTAAGACGTCCGCGACGCAGCAGGAGCCACATCATGCGCAACTTGGCGCAACCACGTCGAATCATTCGAACGAGATAGCAGCACCAAGAACGGAATCAGTCGACCCAAAGCTCGGGGGAAGAAGAGACAAAATGGGCATGTCGCCGCCGTCGCTGCCTGGTCAGTCCAAGTTGCTCAAGGCAAAGCTCGAGAAGTCTCTTGGCGGAGTTATCGCTGATGATTCAAATGCCGACGTAGAGGCTGACACAAGTGACTCTGCCTGGCGCATGGACAATCATCGTCTCCGCAGCATGGAGGCCAAGACGAACCACTTCAGCTGGGACACAAACGAGCCGCCTGCTGCCAGTGAGATCGCCGCTATGGACGGGTTCGGCTGGGGCCATACCCAGCGGTCCTCTGTCAACTACGAGACCCGAGATCCACAAGATTCACGCTCGCAACTAATCCGTCCTGATGGAAGTGGCTACAGACGACGGCAGGGGCCCAGCATTTCTGAGACAGGACCACCAGGACTGGGCAGTGACGATGGTGGGCTGGTTCTGACGGTCGACGATGAAGACCAGGCACTGCCGCCCCCGGATACCAAGCCAACGGCGGAAGAAGCAGAGTCACCCAGCGACTTGCGTTTTGGCGACCTTAAAGAAGCATATGAGGACGGGAGTGAGCTCACAGACGCGGAATTCACACACAGTCGCTCTAATGTACGCGTCGCTGAGCAAACAATGTCGCGCATGCTTCTTGAACTGTCCCGTGGCAATTATGAGGCTGTTTCCGGGCTTTATCAAGAGTCGTGCTCTGTTCGAGGGTTGCCCGCGTCGCCCATGTTGTTGGAAGTTGCCGTTGAAGCAAGCTTGCGCTTCCACAACGGCGATAGCTCGCATGCTCGCATGATGTTGTCTGATGCCTGGAGCGCCGGGATGAATGTCAGCAGCGCCATTGGTCCATTGCTCATTCACGATATCCGCAATTTGAACCTTCGAAGCAGCAGCGAGGATGTCCGGCGGCTTCGCGTGGAACTCACTGGCTACTACCGCATGAGTGAACGAGACGGCTGTTCGGTCAAGCCTAACGTGGGCACAACAGCCGCTGATATTTTAATTCGCAGCGGCCGCGCGAGACTGGGTCTCAGCCTGCTCTTGGCAATATATCGTCCCAGCAACAGCGATGGCCGCCCATTTGACACCATCTCGATGACACTTTTTCTCAAGGGATACTTGTCGTTCCGTTACGTGCAAGGCATTAAATGGGTTGTGCACACGGTCCTTGACCAGGACATCAAGATTGACAATCGATTTATGAGGGTACTGCAAAGGGCACGCGGTTGGCGAAGCCGTGCACTCGGCATCAAGGCGTCTAATGAAATACCCGTGTCAGATCTCGACCAGCTCATGGCCCAGCAGCGGCTGATAGGAAGACTGATCGCTCGGTGCCGGAGGCGTTTCGTGCAGCAGCATAAGACAGTGGTGCGCCACGGTCAGAGGCTCGTGCGCGCTCTCGCTCGGTGTGTGAAACAGGGCTACGAGCCTATTCAGCCGGAGTACTGGAAGTACAACACTTCCGAGATTTCGTCTGCCTACTGGCACCGTTTTGAAGCCCATGGCGGGACAATTGCGCGGCACAAAGGCAATTCGAAGCGGCTGAAGTCGAAGGTGTCGAACGTTGGAGCGGATGGCGACTTTGAGCATCCTTGGCTTAGCTATATCGCCCACAAGGACTACGCTGTCGGAGAACACGACAGGCGGGTACCGCAACCTGGAAGTGTGTCGAGTCTGTCTGGCCAAGGGGATGGGGCGGCGCAGCAACATTTCAGAACGCCCAAGTGCGAAGAGACGAACCCCAGTTTCGCCGTGATCAGACTACGGAAAAAGAGAGAGGCCCAACGTAAGGCTTTCGAACTGTACCGCCAGCGAAAAGAGCTCGAACGAAAGAGGTTCAGGGCCAAGCTTGCACGAGAGAGGTCAAAGCGCAAGCGGAACGAACTCGGTACCACGCGCACTACCGGGCATCGGGGCGATAGCAGGATCAATGGCAGAGCCAGCGAGCACGACAATTGTCAGGCCATGCGCAAGACGAGCCAGCTCACAGTCAGAAAGATAGGGTGCAAGGAAACCAGTGCCACGGGTAAAGCGAGCGATCGCAAGCAGAGCCAGGACGAACCCGTGGATAGGCTGTGGAAGCACACGGTCAACGACGACAAGCAGAGTCTTGCCCAACGCAAGAATAGCCAGACCTTCCGCAAGGTGAACGGGGCCATAGAATCTGAAGCAAAAGCCACACCAGTCAAGGTCAAGGACGCAAAGGCACAAATCACGGCGCGTAGTGCGCTGCAGGACCAGCCACAGCGAGCATTGCACGAGGATCGCGAGGCCACGCACAAGGAACTTGAGGCGCATGCCGTCTGCCATTCCGGTCCTGATAAGCGGGTCACGGAGCCACTGCGCTCGTCACAGCTGACGAGCCAAGATAGCGTGGTCAAACAGAGCAAGGGGACCGCGCGCAAAAGCTCTGCAGTCCCCGCACTCGCCCGTACTTTGGCGCAAATTCGCAGAGCTCGTGGCAAGCGGATGGCTCCGCGAGTGCCCGGCAAGACAAGCGTAAAACATCCGATTGCACGTTCGTCCTGGCGCAGTCATAGGTACAATCACGCGAAAGCTCTGCGACTGCAGCGGCCCCTATACAGAGCGGTCTTGAGGGAGAGCAAGGCTAAGTCGGTTGCCCGTTCCCCAAACCCCGACCTCAATCCTCAGGGCGGGCAAACCCCGCTACAACCATCGCTGCGGGTGACCTATAAGGAAAGCGACGCCAACCCCATCGCGCAGTCTTCATGGCGCAGTCACAAAGCTCACGGTGAGCAACCGCCACTTCAACAGACTCCACGCGTAACATACAAGCAGACCGCGGCCAGCAAGGTTGCGCGTAGCTCCTGGGACAAAGCTGGAGCTCGCGGCGAGCAAGTTGTCCAAAGCCTGGTGCCTCGAGTCACTTACAAGAGAAGTGAATCGTCACCAGGGACGACCTGCAAAGGCGCCAAAGCCGAACCAAGCGCGCATGCCTCATTGAGCAGTAACAGACTTGTACACCGGCCGACTGTGCGACTAGTAGCCTGACGTGCGCAGATGCGGACGTTCGCGGCGCGCGACAATCTAGCGGAGACTTGCGAAAAGAGCGAGGACTGTGAACGTTGCGCCTCGGAGGGCAGGCTGCAATCAAGGCGTGGAATGGGCCCGAGATACGCATTGGTCGTGTTCTGGTTTTGAGGTCTTCGATTCACCTGGATTTGGCAAAGAGCAGCAGGGAACGCAGACAGCGAATTAAGCGAAAGGCAAGGCGTTTTGGACTTGTAACGGGTCAACGAGCGATTTCGATTTCGATTTCACGGGTCAGGCGTGCGGAGACAAGATTGCATAGACCTGGGTCGTCCTTACGGTGGAGGCCTGTTGTAGGTGGGAATCGCGTGGGTGTCTCTTCACGCCCGTTTCGAGTATGATTCCGACTAGATCATGCGATATATAACATTGTACGATACCCAAACCTTTTGTACGCTCTGACTAGCGAATTCCCTTTTTCGAATTTTGCAATTGTGCACTTTCATGAGCGGCAGTGGAGACATCTTACGGGCACCGCGATGGTCATTGGCATACGCACATGAGATGGAGGGAAAGAAAGGGAGAGCGTGCGTTGCATCTGTGCCTTACTTCATGCGTTTCTTCGTTTCGATCAGATCGCACCGATGATTTGCCCACTATGCATAATCCTTCATCGGAGGCACCGCATGCGTCATGATAGGCCATGCCGTCTTTCTCAGAGACAGGCCACTCCAGCCACTTCAACGTGAAACATCAACTAATCATCATCGTCCCAGTTGGGATTAGGGCCGGGAGGCTTCGGTCCACCCGCCTGCCTCGCCACAATGATCTGGTCCACGCTGAGCACCGTTCTCGCCGCCTCGGTCGCCAACTTCACCGCCCACGTCTTCGGCACCATCAAGTCCAGGATGCCCTCATCCTCCGCATCGAGGGTGCCGGTGCCGTCCGAGTTCTCGATGTCCACACCGATGCACGGGATGCCCTCATCTTCCGAGGACTCCTCGTCCTTCTTTGCGCCGCTTGAACCTGAAGAGGCGTGTGCGGTATACAGCTTGGCGAGGATCTCTGTTGCGTCAAGCCCGGCTGACTCTGCGAGCGTGCGGGGGATAACCTCGAACGCCTCGGCGTATTTGCGGATGGCATATTGTGCGAGGCCAGCGGTACGGTCTCCCATGGCGGTCAAGCGTTCCACAAGCTGCATTTCGGCCGCACCGGCGCCGGGTACCAGACGAGCGTCGCGCGTGATAGCCTTGACGACGTTGACACCGTCATCGATAGCACGCTCGACGTCGTCGAGGTGGTTTACTGTTGCGCCGCGAAGGACAATGGTAGCGGTCCGCGTCTGCTCGTTCTCCTGCCTGAATACGGTCACACGGTCTCCACCGATCTCCATGGTCTCCACGACATCGATGTTCCCCATCTCCTCCGGCATAGGCGCACCCAGTCTGGCCAAGGGCGTCGCACCCACCACCCGGCACACTCGCCTCAGCTCGAATTTTGACAGAATCTTGATGACCAGGATGCCGGCGCGGTTGAGATAGTGCATCGCGAGCTCACCAATGGTGCTGCCCGCAATCACGACTCGCAGGCCAGAATCATGGAGTTCCTTGACTGCTGCCTCCATTTGTGCCTCTTCGCCTTTGCTGAAGTCATACAGCTCCTTGCTGTTCTTCAGCAGGACAGTCCCCTTGGTTTCCGTTTGCGAGATGTCGATCGGACAGCTGTACACTCCGACCTTAGCCTTCGAAGCCTTCTTCACCGTGCCGTCGGGCTCTCTGCCAAACACCATCCCCTTCACGACCTTGCTTTGCTCCAGACTTCCGCCCATGATCTTCACCACCCGCACATTGTCCACATTGAAGTTGTAGGGATTGTTTGGTAGTACGGCCAGCACAGCCTCTGCCACCATCTTCGCCAGGATGTCCTCGTTTCCGCTCTGTTTCGCAGCGACGACCGTCTTGATCGCCTTTGCCAGCTCGGTAGGATCGCGAATGTTCTCCACACTGTCAATCTCAAGATCCTCGATGATCTTGATCGCCTCCTTGCCCGCCCTCTCGTAGCCCTGCACAATCTCGCTCGTCTTTAGCCCCATCCGTAGCAGCTCTTCCGCCTTCTTCAGCAGCTCGCCTGCAAATATCATAATCATATTCGTCGCGTCGCCCATCTCCGCCTCTTGTTGCTGAGAGGCCATCACTAACAACTTGGCGGCCGGGTGAACGACTTCGAGCTCGCGGAGAATGGTGGCAGCATCGTTGGTGAGGATCATCTTTTGCAGGTGATTGATGACCAGCTTGTTCCGTCCGTATGGCCCCAGAGAAGTCTTGACAGTATCGGCGATGGTTCTACAAGCCTCGATGTTGCGAATGACGGCGCCATCCTCGGCATCGTAGCTACAGAGGTGTTAGCATGGTCTTCGGCATACCGGGAGCCAGAGGTCGTACTTTTGGTAGCCGGGTTTGAACAGTCCGCTGTTGGGCGCTTGCGGTATTGAGAGCGACATGTCGGATTATGCCGGAGCCTCAAAAGAATTGTCAGAACGTGAGGGCAGGTGGAGTGACGAGGGACGCGGAGTTGTGGCCTTCAATCTGTTTCCTACCGCACGTGCAGTTGGACCGAGCGCGAGATTTTTCCACAGACGCGTTCGCCAAGACTGGGGAAGCAAGCCACCTTCACGTCAACAAGTCAGAACCAGGACACTTAAGGCACGGGGTATATTTGGTGAGACTCCCTCAACAACAAGGGAGTAGCCGCGAAAGTGTGGAGCCATGAAAAGAAGCAATCGTGGCTATTTCATAACTGCGACCGAAGTGGAACGCCCTCTCAATCAATAGAGTATTGATTTGACTTCAGCGACATATGCTCAGACGTAACATTTTCTACAACAGGTGTCATTGCAGTTGCAGTTGAAGTTGAAGCTGAAGCGACGACCCTTTGCTAGAAAAATTCGCTCGGGGCGAACAAAAGCAAGTAATACATCTTTTAGGCTCGAACGAAATAAGGATTGGAAAATCAACGCTCGTATCAAATCGTACTTGACAGAAGTAACGCTTGTTGGTAGAACGTGAAGCACTAACTGCAATCGAGCTATACCATTGTCTCGTGACCACCATTCTTAGATCAACAAGACTTTTCGCGAGGCAATGTACAGAAGTGAAGAGGTCGCGTTCCTGCCTCAGCCCAGATATGGGTTTGAGACAAAGCCCATCTCGCAAGCAGCATGACGTCCTCGAATCAGTGTCCAAAGTAAAAGCCGCTTCGAACAGCGAAACAAATTGCCTCGCCGCCCTCAACCGATACCTGAGGTCGAACAAAGCTGACCGCACAGGTAGCATAGCGTCCTCAATCCAGAAGGCCCAAAGCGATGCGCCCTTCGGTAGTCCCAAATAGCCTTGGTAGGGGTATCAATAAAGCAGATCCGTGAACGCCACGAGTCGAGCCACGTAAAATATTGGCGCCGCTCGACCATGAAAAGCAATCGGAGAGTCTGAGTAGTGCGGTTTAAGAGCCGGGCACACTGGTCTTCCGTGAGGCCGGCGCAGGCGCCATCATACTTCTCGCACCTGGTGCGACGCTCGCTTTCCTTGCATGAACAGTCCCCTGCTCGTCCACGACGGGAGCAGGCGGGCCACCGAAGAAACCGCCACCACCAGCACCATTGCCGAACAGTCCGCCTCCACTCCTGTTGCCGAGCGTAGACTGTAGCATGCCCTTGATGCGGTTGTGCTGGTACTTGCTCCTCAGTGGCATCGTGGAGGGTTGATGTAGCGGCTGACCTCCCCAAGACCGTGCAATTGCAGAGATGACAGCGTCCTTCTCCTCTTCGCTGTCTACAGGTCCCGAAGGTAGGTTTTCGTCGTCCGGGTTGGGAGCATTGGCATCAAACTGTGCCTTCTGGAGCCTGGCCTGGTTCTTGCGCTGGTACTCCATGAGGAGCTTGTCGTATTTGGCGCTTCTGCCAGGAACGGCCCTCTTTGCGCCCATGGAGTGGCTCTTGCATGTCAGACTGCGAGCACACTGTCCTCCATTCGCGAGCTCGACGCCACACTGTCTTTCCACGTCCACAGGCGCCTTAGGCTTGGGTTGCTTGGCCTTGCTTTCGTCTTTCTTCTTTTTCTTCTTCGCCGGGGCGCCATCATCTCCTTCTTCACCAGCTTTGCGCTTTTTGCCAGGACCTAGTCCGCCGCCTTTGTTCGCTGTGGTCTTCTTCGACCCTCCTTCCTCGTCTTCTTCCTCACTCTCGACTCCCTTCTCCTTGCGCGCCGCAGCGTCCCGTGCGTCCTTTGCCTCCTTCTTCTTCCGTTGCTTCTCCTGCTTCTTATTCAAACAGCCCTCGATGTGCTTTGGCATAGCATGTTTGCTGACGGCGCGCTTGCAATGGCTGCATTTGAGTATGTCCGGTTTGTCTTGCATAGGGCGCGATGTGGGGAAGGCTTTGGCGACAGAAGAAGTGACCTTGTTGATGGCCACCGAAGGTGAAGTGCGCATCCTGTTGGCTGCAAGAAGGGAAATTCAGTGTCGCATTTCGAGGGTGATGTCGTGACAGCTATACGCACCTCCAGGCACATCCGGGTCCCAGAATCCCGGCTTCTTCGCCTGAGGGAGATATTTTTTGATCTGATCTTTGACTTGTGGGTTCGTTTCATCCTTCAGGTCGTCAAAGAGGCCTTCGAGCGAGATGGCGCCATTGGCCTTGCCCTTTGTTGGGGCTGCGGGAGCTGTGGGCATGGTGTCAACGGAGGATTGAGATGAAGGCATGCAAAGTCGGAATGCCGGAAGAGATGGTGCAGCTGCTACTCACTCTTGCGACTCGCCGTCCCGTTTGGCGCCATTGTAGGCTTTAAGGAATGCGCGGGTGTTGAAAGACGGGCTGTACAAGTGACGGGTGCACGAAGGGCGCGTGAGGGGTGTGCCGGCAGACGTCAGTCGCGCGTAGAGCGGAAGGTCGAGGGCGTAGGTCTGCACTTATCTGCGCAGCGGAGCTAAGTCGTATCTCCGGTGAAGTCACGAGACAGGGCCGTAGCGTGCAATGCGATTTACCCAGATTTGAGGTGATTACCTATGAGGCATGAATTGAACGCGGTTGTCGTTTGAAAGAGTGCTAATTTCTACAGACTTCTGCTACACATTGGCTCAATGATCTACATGCTTCTTTTTCTCAAGTTCCATCAAGTTGTCGACGACCTGAAAAATGCCGGTGACCAGTTTCAACGTCCCCTCTTCGACCTTACCTCCAAAGCGTTGTTGGACTTTGTCGGGGTGCCAACGAACACGCTCTGCCTTGAGTATTTGTAGAGTTGACCTGTCAGTTTCGATGGGTGCGTTTCGCATAAAGTCCTCGATGTTGGCCTTGATCATGGGCTTCGAGGCCAGGACTGGCCATGGAATGCGCTTCGCAGGGTCCACAGTCTGCTCATAATTGACGCGCTCTGCCAGGAGATCATGCTTGAGCTTGTCCCATCCTTGAGCATATCGCGACCAGGCAGCAGCATACTCCTGCCTCACCTTCTGAGATGGCGGTGGTGCTTGATTGCCATGGCCTGCGAATTCATAGTCACGAGTCTCATCTTCAAGATTTTCGTCAACCCTACATCCCTGTGCTCTTTCCCACGCAGCCCTCTGTTTCCGCCTGACAAACTCTTCCCGCTTGCGCGTTTTTTCTTCTTCTTCTTCCCTCTTCTTGCGCTCGCTTCGCTCGCGCTCGATGACCTCTTCGGGATGCTTGCGCTCCCACATTTTCGTCTGCACGTAGGCAGCATACTCGTCGTTATTCATTTGCTCCAGCTGCCCCCGCTCGCTCTTGACTAACGGACGCTCATAAATGTGGATCGGCTGGCTGTAGACGCTTTCCCAATACGCCGCACCTTCGTCATCAGCAAGCGCGTCAAAGAGCGAGGCACGGAAAGCATCGTGCGCATCATTGTCGGGCTTCTGAAGGTCGATTGGTTCGCGGGGAAAGGGGTGGGCCACCCCTGCTTCGACATTATCCGCCAATCGCCCACGTATTGCCTTCTTGCCATGTTTGCGCTCACCATTCCTACGCCTCTTATGATCTTTACGAAGATCGTTCGTACCGGATTTGAAGCGAAATTTTGTGGGTCGAGGAGAGCGGTCGCGGGACGAATCTCTGTGAGTGCGCTTGCCGCGGCGTAAGGTTTGCCTCAGCTCATCTTTGGCCGCGTTGTGCTGGTCTATTTCGTGCTGCAAACCAGCCAAGATAGCATCATGGTCGAGTTCGTTGTCTTGGCTGCGCAGGTTTTCCTTTACCTGGCGTCGTGATTCCTCCATCGACGGCATTCTGGAGAGAGGAGTACTGAGAACATGTATGGAAAGGGCTTCGACAGTGCGTCACGTCCAGGAAGGGATGTCGAGAGCGCAACGTTGGAACGTAAGGTACTCTACGTGAAGCCAAAATCTACCTGCCTTGCTGCCGTTACTGCCCTGCACATGCAAGTGAGATTCCTCGGCAAAGTTGCCCTTTTTGTGTTTGAAGCTCTTATGGCCCGAACGGGCAGGAGGGTCGTCAGTTCGTGATCGGGGCGGGGGCGGGGTCCAGGCGGGGTCCACCACCTCCCGTCAAGCACGAGACGAGATGCTGCTCTGTCTACTTGTTATTACCTTAGGTACTGTGCGCGTGTCCTCTGCTGCAACCGCGCAGCAACATTAGCTCGAATCAATTGGATCTGAAGTACATTCTTGGAACACTCCTTTGAATTAGAAAGTTTCATAGTCGCAATCTGCGATTGACTGAAGCCGAGAGCTACTCATTGCGCCCAAAGTGAAGCACGATGAAGTTGTTTGTACTTGGCGCCACGGGCTACATAGGGGGCGATGCTCTTTACGAAATCAGCAGCCATCATCAAGACTACGACATCACATGTCTCGTGCGCGACAGCGACAAAGGTGCGAAGGTGGCAAAGCAGTATCCCAGAGTCAATCTTGTCTATGGCGACCTTGACTCCGCTGGCTTGCTCGAAAAGGAAGCGGAAAAAGCCGATATCGTTTGCAGTGAGTAATTTGGCCTTGCACATTTACAAATGGAGATCTGTCCATTGTAACCGACAAAACTCTCCAGACTTCGCAAATGCCGACCATGAGAGCGCCGCCCGTGCCATTGCCAAGGGCCTCGTGGCTCACTCGCCGGCAAGTCCAGCGTTTTACATCCACACGTCAGGCACCGGTATTCTAATGCACGCAAACCTCGCGGCTGGGACCTATGGCGAAGGCAGCTCCAAAGTCTACGATGACCTCGCTGGCGTGAGCGAGCTGACCTCGCTGCCGGATGAGGCGCCCCACCGTAATGTCGACAAGGTCGTTCTCGCGATGGGCACGGACTACACTGATCGCGTTCGAACCGCGATTGTTTGTCCTCCTGCGATCTACGGTCAAGGTCGGGGGCCGGAGAAGCAGCGTTCGCACCAGCTCCCAGAACTGGCTGCGTGGACGCTCAAGAAGGGTCATGGACTGCAGGTTAGGGCTGGCAAGGCGCACTGGAATAACGTGCACGTCTACGACTTGTCGGGCTTGTTCTTGAAGTTGGTGGAGAATGCTGCCGCTGGGGGATCGCTAGCAGAATGGCCCGGGAAGCCAACAGTCTGGGGGGCTGAGGGGTATTATCTGTGCGAAAACGGTGAGCACGTTTGGGGTGACTTGGCAGCAATGGTAGCGAAACAGGCCAAGAAGAGAGGACTCACAGAGTCGGACAAGGTGATAAGCATTTCTGCGGAAGAGGCTAGCAATCTGACCGGATTTGGCGGTCCCTTGTGGGGATGCAATAGCCGTGGCCAGGCGAAGAGGGGTAAAGAAGCGCTGGGTTGGGAACCAAAGAAACACAGCATCGAAGAGGAAATTGAACCCTCTATGGATGTTGAGGTCGCAAGACTTGGTTTGAAGAAATAGGCGCAGGGCACGAGCTGGTGCGAGACCGTCAGAGCGTTTTAAACGACATTATTTTGGGTTTCTTACCCAGACGACCTCTGCTTTTCGCACGACACGAACTAGCACTGAAATGCTGTTCCCGCTTTCTTGACCATACTTTTACCACCTCCGGCAAAACCAGTACCTTCACTGCTCAATTCTACCAGGCCCCTTTCTCCCTTGGCTTCGGTCTCTTTCTGCTCGTCCCCAAAATCTCCTTTCTTGCGCTTCAACTTGCGTCCTGGCGTGCAATCCTCGGAACACACATAGCACCTCACGGTGTCGTCGTGGTCGGGGTCGTGCGCTGATTTTTCTGGAGGTCGTTGAAACTTGTGACTACAAGGACTGCAGACAACATGACCGCAAGGCCTTGCGACCACCGCTTTGTTACAATTTGTCAAAGCCTTGTTACAGCTCGGGCATGTTCGCTTTAAAGCGGCATCCTGACCAGCACCCTGCTCTTCCGCGAACTTTACGCTGATCAATGTCTTCAGCGAGAACTCGTGCGCTTCGTCTGGTTCAGCGGCTGGACATGTGGGCTGAGGCCTTGTAGCCTTGATATCGGCTTTTTGATTGTCGGGAATTTTTCCGGGAAGCCAGAATGCGGGCAGGTCGTCATTTGCACCATTTCTATCCGAAGCTTGCCGCTTGCTATACTGCCCACCTTCATTTGCCAGTCGTACTAGCTCGCTCCCTTCGACTTCCAGCTTTCTCTTCGTGCCTTTGGTCTCGCCTTCGACCTTTGGGTCCCGAGCGATTCTGCCGTTGTTTCTTTCAATGCTCTTCTCCCAAGCATTTGCATCGGTACGCATGCTCAGGCCCGCTTGCGCTCGCTCGAAATCATCTACGGCACGAAGTTGAGTTTCGGCGTCCTTGATCTCTTTCTCTTGCTTGTCTTCAGCTTGGCGCCGTTTAGCATCTTGCTTGAGGCGCCTCAGCTCCTTGTTCTGTGCGAGCAGGTTGCTCACGGCGCATTCTCGACAGAACAGATGGCCATGACTTGGACATGAGACTGGGTCTCGAGCCGGGAGAAGACACAGCTGGCAACTACCGAAATGTAGAAAGCTGTCGCGCGTCAGGCGAGTGGATCGTGAGCCCCAAGTGGACTTGAGTTCGTCACGCTCATGGGCCGTGAAGAAGGCAAGAGATGTGTTTCTTTTGCCTGAAATGTCAGTCGTTTCCGCGATTGCAATTTAGAAGTTAGAGGTGAGCTCACTATGGGACATGATGTGTGCCTGTAGTGCCAACCAGGAGAACGTATTGTGCACGCTGCTCTTGACGTCGGCCGTGAACTTCCAATGTGGCCCGTGCCCCCCAAAATTCCGAGCTCGACTGTCACATGCATCCTGCGAGTCGCGTTTCTTCGTGACTACGAGCCAGAGGACTTCACATCTCCCCAGCTATCTGAATGCTTCAACATTTTACTCCTCTCCCGCGCAGATTGCTGGTCACCACGCACCACTCGCCAATCCTCTTGCGCACCTTCACTGCTACCTGGCCGTCAGCACGCTTCAGTTCTACCATGGCCGACGCCGAGACCGTAACGGTCCCCCTAAGCACCCAGCCAGCGCCTCAACAACTCGTCGAGCACGAAGGCCAGACCTATACTACCATCCGTGAAGGTCGTGCCTTTATCCTTGTTCCACCTACCGCGCGTACGTCTGTGGACCCCAAATCGAAATCGAAGAATGGCTCTGGCGAAGGCGCTGCTTCAGCGCAAAATGTGTTCTATAACCCGATCCAGCAATTCAATCGCGACTTGAGCGTCCTTGCTATCAAAGCATTCGGGGAGGATGCTTGTGAGCGGAAGAGAGTCAAATTTGAGGGCTCGAAGGAACGCAAAATTGGAAAACGAGAAAGAAAGGCTGAGAGGCACAAGAGGAAAAGGGGCACCGACGAACAGGAGGAGACGGGGACGCAAAGATCAGAGAAGGTCAGGAAGGGGGGCATTGAGGAGTCCAGGACAAACGAAGCTACTCATGCAGGGGCTGTTGCTGCAAAGGAGATTGGCGGCGACACTAAGGAAGAGCATGCGGAAAACCACCTTCACGGTGCTTCTGTGCCTATGTCCCCTAAAATGAGCGAGTACGCAGACCCAGGGATCCGAACGGACGACGCGAACAGCGCAGAACGCCAGGCACATGGAGCTGAGAAAGGCACAACAAACGCCACGATTGGGGACGTCAACCATCAGGAATCAAATGTAGTTCATAACGCGAAGCCCGAAGTGCCAGAGCAGCCGTGGAAACCCAGATTTCGAATTCTCGATGCTCTTTCAGCGACCGGGTTACGAGCGCTTCGCTACGCCAGTGAGATCCCATTCGTTACTTCAGTAGTGGCGAACGATCGGGATCGAAATGCCGTGAAGAGCATCGGCATGAACGCTCAACACAATCGACTTTCCACGTCAATTACGGCGACTGCTGGCGATGCAATGGGTCACATGTACAGAGTCGCATTTCCCTCGCCCGGTTCGCATGGACCGCACCACATCAGCGGTAAATACGACGTAATCGACCTGGATCCGTACGGTTCTGCAGCACCGTTCATCGAATCGGCACTTCAAGCTCTCGAAGACGGCGGTATGCTTTGCGTGACTAGCACTGACTCTGGTGTCTTTGCCTCCTGCGGGTACTCTGAGAAGACGTTCGCGCTGTATGGTGGCATGCCAGTCAGAGGCAACCATTGTCACGAAGGTGGCCTTCGTTTAGTCCTCAACAGCATTGCAAGTAGTGCAAGCAAATACGGCCTTGCCATCGAGCCACTACTCTCGCTCAGCATTGACTTTTACATTCGGCTTTTCGTTCGCGTACGTAAAAGCCCCAACGATGTCAAGTTCCTCGCTGGCAAGACCATGCTAGCGTGCGAATGTGACCATGGCTGCGGTGCATGGGCAGTGCAGCCTCTCGGGCGCCATCAGCTCCACAAGAATAGTGACACGAACTGGAAATACACCATTGCGCAGGCGCCGGTTGCCGATAGCCGGTGCGAGCATTGCGACAGCAAGATGCATCTTTCCGGGCCCATGTGGGGCGGCCCTCTCCATAACGCTGCTTTCGTAGAGAAGATTCTTGGAGACCTTGATGGCGAGGACCCGGAGATCTACGCAACGAAGCAGCGCGTGGAGGGCATGCTCACAACAGCTCTCGATGAGCTCTCTGTGTTCCCGAACGACACCTTCGCTCCTCGGTCGACGAAGGGCAAACATTGCAAACCAGCAGAGCTCGTCCCAAAGACTCCGCCCCAGATCATTGACCGTCACCCCTTTTTCTTCATTCCTTCCGCTCTCTGCAAAGTCATCAAAGCACAAGCTCCCGCTGAGGACCTACTTCGAGGCGCGCTGAGGCATGCAGGGTATGTTGCAACAAGAAGCCACTGTCGACCGGGCAGCATCAAGACCAATGCCTCTTGGGAAGTACTGTGGGAGGTGATGCGAGAGTGGGTCAGGCAGCGATCGCCGGTGAAGCCTGGGGCTCTTAAAGAAGGACAAGCCGGGTTCAAGATCTTGGAAGCTATGCGGAGAGACACATTTCCCGAAGCTCCCATCTGTGGAGGTACTAGTGGCAACGGAGCGGCAACTAAGCAAGCTGAGGAGAGCGGTACACAAGTGGACAGTCGCGCAAGCCCCAACGGCGAATTGGACAAGAAGCCTGCGAGGTTGGAAGTAGTGTTCGATGAGCAACTAGGGCGTGATAAACCAGGGAAGAAAAAGCTGGTAAGGTACCAGATGAATCCACGAGAGAACTGGGGTCCAATGACCAAGGCAAAAGGAAGCGGATGATGAGAGCGGACAAGAGATGGTGATACTCTCACGTGCCGAAGCGTCAAGAGTCATCGTTGCTAGCCGTAACGTAATATCTAGCGCAACTCATCCAAAGCAGTGCTGTTCTTGTCAGTACTCAATTGAGCGATCTCATCCAAAAGCTGCACTGTCTCGGTCGGGTTCGCAATCCAAGCAGTTGTACACGCGAGTCGTGCCTTGAAGTCGTTTGCACCAGCGCTCAGGAACTGATCGCCAACGTGAAGCGACTTGCTGCCATCGATTCCTCCAAAATATTGCTGGCACGCCATAACACCCCATGATTTGTCACCGATGTCGACAAAAATCTAAAATGTATGTGTCAGTAAGTTAGGCCGCCATGTGTTCTAACACAGCATTGAGGGAAAGCAATGACAACTTACATCGTTTCCCCCGTTGAACGCGCAAAATGGTATTCTTCTCCCGACCTCCGATGTCTCCAATATGCGCTGCACGACCAGCACCGTCTCTTCAAGCTGCTCTCGCGTTAGTCTCACTCCTGCACTGGGAAATATGCCCACCGCCCGCTCCTTTCGCAGCACATGCACAGGCAGGCTCATGCACTCGACACAGTTCTTCAGCGCTGTCTCGGCAACATCAAGCAGCGCCTTGATATTTCCTTCGGTCCATGAGCTCATCTCAGGTAGCTGCCAGTCAGCTTGCGGAACCGGGCTGAGCTTGCTGGGGGAGTCGGGGGAATAGGCAAATAAGAAATTGCTTTCCCCTCCCATGACTACCAAGTTGCGGTCGAGCTTATGTTCCGCGCTGTCGCAAGCGGCTAAGGCGTCGAGAAGGCCGTAGAGACGCTCATAATACTTCTCTGCTTGCGTGTATCCTGCCGCTGTCACGATGCCAATGCGCGTCCCGCGCCGCATGAGGTCGAGGATCCTCGGGATGCAAGGGTTGCTGGGCGTCAAGACATCGCCGTCGTCGTAGAGCGTGACGTCTCCGTCAAATGTTACAAGATCGAGATTGCTGTGCTGGACGAGGGACATCGCTTGGGCCGTGTTGAGGATCAAGCGGATGTCATTGAACGAAGGGGCGACGAAGCGGCGACTGCTGATGTAGCGTCGTGCATCTTGCCATTCAAATGCGGCGCGAAGAGGGAGACTCGTGAAGAAATGCCCGACGGACGGTACAAGCAGCTTCAGCTTGGACGGCTTTTGGGAGTCTGAGAAGCCGTCTCGTTGGTGCTCTCGGATGAGGTTCTCAACGTCTTCCATGATCTGGGCATAGCGCTCGTGGGCGGCGCGAGCCATGGCCGTCACGGCGGGCTTTTCATTGGAGTATATTGCTGTTGGTTGAGAAAGGAGAACAAAGGGAACCGCGAGGAGGCCTTTGACCCATTCGATGAATTGATCGCGGCGATGGGTCTTCAGAGCGTCTGAAGACTGTGAGTGAGGCGGCACACCCGAGAACCTGGAATATGTACATACACTCAACGCGGTAGCGGGTAGTCATTTTGCTCTTCCTTGAGGACGCTTTAAGTACCCTGCTCAGTCAACTACTTGGCGATATGAGAGAGCGCATCTCCACGTATCGTACAGCGGCAATTGGCGAGGCGGCCTAGGCAGCCTCGAAGGCTGCCGGCCCGGGGCTTGCAGGCCGGATGGAGTGGGTCGTCGCGTGCTAGACAGGCACGGCCCGCAGCGTGTCCCTTGCGTTGCCGCCGCCCCGCTGCACGCAAGGGACGTCCGTTCCGAGAGAACGACTTCACGCGGTGTCATTCAGGCGCGCCCAATGCTATCCAAGCCTGGCATTTGAGTCTCATCGCTCGTTGGGCTATACATCGCTCGCCACAAACTTCGAGCAACCTCGAACATGGAGCCTGCCCTCTCGATAAAACCGTGGGCACGCTCGCAGCCCGAAGATCTCCCACTTCGCGATGTCCTCGCACGCGTTCACGATCATCATGGACACTTTCGCAACGTCACCGAAGCATCTCTGCAAGCCGAGCTGACAAGAGAAAGTGATACTCGGTCAACAAAAAGCGACGAAGACACCGAGGACGGCGAGGATGCAGCAACCCCGCAGAAAGCCCCTGCGAAGCCTCAGTCTCTCGAAGACTTGATGAGGATCCATAGTGAGCTGGTTGAGAAAGGAGCTTCGGCCGAATCGGACACTGGTATGGCCCTAGACTTCATCTCCTCTCTACTCACCACACATCCTAGTTGGAAGAAGCCGGCCGAGACCACAATGTCCGTCCTGCTGAAGAACGCTATGCCCTCGGGTACAATGGGTGTGGACTTGTGGCAGAGGATGCCGAAAGATGGCCAAAAAGAAGCGCAAAAAGAGTTACTCGCGATAAATACCAGGATGGAGGAGCTACAGCACACCGCCGATGGATTGCTCTCCGCCGCGACCAGGCTCAAGGACAATGTGCAGAAGGAGACACTTTATTGGAACGAAGTACTATCCATCTCTGAAAAAGGCTGGAACGTTTCTCGCTCGAAAACGCTCGGACAGCAGGGCGGCTCGCTCAGTGTGCGGTTTGGGTTTCGGGACAGTGCACCGCGATTCGCGCAACAAGCCGAGGCTAAGCTAGTGCCGGGCCCTGATGGAGGAGTTGTTCTCGAAAAGGGAGTCGGCGCTAGTCCTAAGAGCTTGCTCGCGTGCGTTCACCAAGACGGGAGAGCCGTAGGTACATCACAGGTGCCTTTCATTCAGGACGAGGAAAGTGTCTCATTAGAAGATCGGGTGAGGCACGCTCGAGACAGTCAATACGACCATGAGCTTTATCAGGAGTTGGTGCGCGAGAGTCGGACACTGGCGTCCCTCGGCGTGAGCATGAGAGGCACAGCAGTTCAATTTGGCACGCCGGACATGCAGATCTCGCTGGACTTTGTGCCAATGAACGAAAATCATCAACTGGACCCTGGTGTTGCGGATGGTCAAGATGCGCTTGCCCAAGCCGTGGCTCTCGCGGCTCGACTTCTTCTCGGCCACGCGCATCACCAACGACTCAAAGGAAAGACCGCTTTACCCCCTCCTATGTCAGAGCGAGAGGAGGACGCGAGGCCGATTCAGCCTATTGTTAGGCCCCTAATCTTCCTATTGATGCATCGTCGTGCAGTCGATGAGGTCAACCAGCGCGCTCAGGGAACATGCCACACACTGAAGTCCGGCGGTATCCATATGGAATTCCACCCTGCAAAATTCATGCCGCCTGAGGAGGCAGAAGTGACCGATTGCGAAGCTCTAATAGGCCTGCTTCAAACCTCGTGTGCTTCTGAAGCCAAGTTCGTTCTTAGGCCGCCACAAGGTGACCAAGCCATATTATGGTGTCAAATCAAAACCTCCCTCACTCAGGACTTCGGACCAACGTTCACACTCAAGTCCCCATTCCTGGCTTCTCCGCTTCATGACGACAATGTCGATGGCCTTTTCGAGTCTGTGGATGCTCAATTGACGTGTCTGCTCAGCAAAGCACTCGCGGAAAACCTGGGTCAGAGCTGGAAGTACGATGGTGACTCTACGCTGACGAAAGAGCAAGAAGGCCATGACAAAAGATCCATTCAAACCACGGTAGATTCCCATGAAGGTGAGTTGTCCTTACGGTCTTTGTCTGGTCAAAAGGTCAAAACTTGGCTCGTGCAGGGCAACCGCGACCATGGAAACTTTTGGGATGGATCGTGAGATCCTTTGTCTAGCGTTGCAACGGTTTATTGGGGAAACGACGCAATTTTTGAACGTGTACTATCTATAGAAGAGGCTTTCATCCTGTCATTTCCCACTTTTGGATCCCACGGAGCTTTGAGTCTGCGCCATCTGTATGTGGGCACGCAGAAAGCCTACTGGCCTTGGGCATCGCGGGCCACTAGACGTCTTGGCTTCATGTTATTTTTGCACTTTAGTCTCAAGGCCCCGTAAGGGAGCAAAGCGGGAAGTCTTGCGCCTGACCCGCTTCAATATCTCGCGTTTCTGATGGGCCCAAGCACAGTTAGACTATCTAGAAGTGGCCGAGCGTGTGGACATTTACTGGACTTCTTGTCTTTGTTCCAGACAACTTGCCATGGTCCCCCCAGTGCAAATGCAACAAGGCTCCCTACTTCGATCCGAGAGTCCGGCAAAGTCACTAAAGACGTTGAAGATAATGCACCTTCACGATGCTCGAAAGTCTGCACACAGTGATCGATCTCCGTGCGTCTCGTTGCGGACGTGTTGACGCGGACGCCCAATGTTTGCAGGTGACCAGCAATGTCCAATTCAACTTTTGAATCATAGGGAAACGATTTAGGCTACCTCGAGCCTGAGCGACGCTTCAATATGACGAGATGGAGCGGGTCTGGAATTTTGTAGCCATGACAAACATGCATCGGTGACGCAAGTCGGTTTCCTGTCAAAGTTTTCTATTTGTGCATCAGAGTCTGTGTCTGTATCTCATGATCCGCCCCTCCCCCCCACCTTCTGCAGAGCTTCCTCTTGCTCCTTTGTTGTCGTCTTCCCAGGCAATCTCGAGACGTCCTTGGGCGGCGCCATGAACTGTCTTCCCACCAAGAAGCCGAGATATTGCCCAACAGCCTCCTGGGTCACCCCAGCGGCAGTTCGCGGTCTGCTGGTAATAGCGACGAATTTCTCCAAAGCGGCGCTTGCATTCCTGTCGTCGAGTGCGGGCGCCTTCGTCCCGGCTGGCAAGTCTCCCGTCACCATGTGGTAAAGTCCGAGCAATGCCAATTCCTCCCGTTGGGGATCATCAGCCTCGACGTACTGCTCCACTTTGGCTTTCCACGTCTCGTATTCTTCGAGCGGGCAAACGTACCCAAAGTTCTCGAGTGAGGCCAGGAACTCATTGAAGGTCAAGCGCGGATGAGCCTCGACGTGGGAGAGCGTCCCTTTCTCGCCGCAGAGCACGGTCGCCACTACCTTCTGCGCCACATGCGTGACAGGAACCATGTTGATCGTGTTGCTCATGTCGGGCCGTGAACCAATCTGCACACATCCTTTGAGCATGCGCACAAGGAAGTCGTCAGTGTTGCTAATGCCCGATTCCTCGCTGCCCATTACGTAGCCCGGTCGGATAATGACACCATCGAGCCCGCGCTTGCACGCTTCGCCCATCAGCTTTTCGGAGACCCATTTGGTCTGACCGTATCCGGTTCCCAAGGCCTGATTGCTACCCTTAAGGTCGTCGGACTCAAGAATTGGGTTGCCAGCGTCAGACTGGTTGATGTAATGGTCAGTATCAAGAGCGCTTGTTGAGCTGACGAAAGCCATGCGTTTGGGCTTCCCGGTACTGCTGAGCTTGATGCACTCGAGGGTAGATTGGACGTTGGCAGGTTTCAGACTTTCATAAGGCATGAGCCAATGCACCCGGGCGCCGTTGTGAACAATCACGTCGGCGTTCGTTGCAACCTTTTGGTGATCGGCGTCGTCCATGCCGAGTCTGAGCTTTCCCAAGTCCCCGATGACGATTTCGAGACGATTGCCGCTCTCAAAGCTTCGATCCCAGAGTCCATATGCTATGCACGTGGTGCGAACGCGTTCCAGCCCTTCTTCGTGGGAAGGCGCTCGAACATGGGCGTAGACGCAGCGGTTTCCCTTCAGCATCAAGAGCTCATGCAGAACATAAGCGCCGAGAAAGCCCGTTGCTCCGGTGAGGAAGACGTTGCAGCCCGGCTGCAGTGAAAAAGCTTGCGAAGGAAAAGACTGAGGCAGCTGCGTGACTTGAAGTGGTAGGTCGTTGGAATAGTGTTGAGCTTGCACTTCTTCGTCACCCTCCTCCCCTTTCGCGGCATCCATTCTGAGGCCTACAGGGTTCAGCGATCTGTCAATATACCTAGCCACGGACTTCAAACTTGGCTTTCCGATCATGACGGACATTGGGACGTTTGCACCTTGCCACTGTCGGTTGATTTTGGGGAGTATTTGGACACTCATGATGCTGTCACCCCCAAGGTCGTAGAAGTTGGCGTCTCTTGACAGAGAGTCCGCTGTTTGATTCCTGGCACCCAGATGTGATGCCCAGATCGTAGCCAACTTCGATTCGGTCTCTGTCCGTGAGTCGATATCCGATGCTTTCGAGACTGTGCTAAGTAGCTCAGCCTTTTCTGGAAACGGCAGCGCTCTCCGGTCTACCTTTCCATTTGGCGTCAGAGGCAGTCGCAACATCGGTATGAACAGCGTCGGGACGGCATAGACCGGCAATTTCTTCTTCAACTGCTCTCTGACGTTGACAGTCAGTAGTTCGAAGATCTTCATACGCTGTCCAATTCCCATGCTTTCTTTGGCTGAGACCCGTCGTCTAATGCCACCAGGAGCAGGATGCTGCTGAGAATCCAGTTGCTGCTGCCCGTACCACTCCTTCCACTTTTGGTTGTCGGGGACGTAGTAGGATACCAGAATTTGCTCCTCGCTGTGATCTCGCCTCACCAATGTAACGTTCTCGCGGATTAATGGATGTTGCGATAGATGCGTATCGATTTCACCCAGCTCGATTCGGAAACCTCGGATCTTGACCTGGTCGTCTGCTCGTCCGACGCACTCTACGTTGCCATCCGGCATGTAACGACCAAGATCTCCAGAGCGGTACATACGGTCTCGAGGGCCCAAGTAGCACTCGCGCCAGGGCTCCGGCTTAGCTGCCGACGCGTTTTTCTTCTCGTCTTTGGTGCGCCACTGTCGAGGATCGACGAACCAATTCATCACAAACTTCTCAGCAGAGTTATGCTCGTCTCCTAAATAGTGTTCTGCGAGACCAGCGGCTCGAACGTAAATTTCGCCGATTTCTCCCACCTCGCACTGACGTTCTTTCTTTTCGCGGTCTACAACCAGCATTTGAACGTCCTTCATGCCCTTACCGGCTGGGATCACATCCCCCATCTGGTCAAGAAAGTGCGGATCCTCGTTCAGAGAAGGAATGTCGTAGAAAGAGACCGCTCGCTGGGTTTCCGTAGTGCCGTACATATTCTTGATTCTGCAGTTAGGTGCAAGTTGCTGCAGTCGACGACAGTCGCGCTTGAGAAGCACATCACCCACGAAGAAGGCAGAGTGCAGGCTGGGGACTTTCGGCTCTGTGCTGCCTAGCAAGATCTGACCCATGGCAGGTGTCAAATGAGTGACTGTAATCTCATTCTCACTGGCCCAGCTGGCAAGGCGATCGAACGTGATGGCTTCAGCCGGAGGAACAACCAAGGATGCACCTAGGAACAGCGGGGTAAAGATGTCTCGCTGGATTGGGTCGTGAGCAATGCCACTCAGCATGGAGAACTGGTCTTTCTCAGATAGGTGAAAGTTCTCTCGCATCCAAGGGAAGTAGTAGGTCAATGAGAAGTGACGGCCTTTCACTCCCTTGGGGCGACCTTCTGAGCCAGAAGTAAAGGACAACGTGGGAATGCTGTCAGGCCCCACGACTATACCCGGCAGACTCGACCGCATCTCGCTGGCATCTGTCAAACAGTCCTTTCCATTCCCATCAGAGCCGCCAACGAGGTGGCCGTTATCCTCAAGCTTCAGAGCAGGAACTTCGGTTCGAAGCTCGAGGGTCTGCGCGATCCAACCCCGCACACTACAGTCCAGTGGCCCCGCGTTGTGAGTGGCCTTATCAATGACCACGAGGGCTCGAGGTCGGGCAACGTCCAGGTAGACGATCTGTCGATCGGGGGGATAGGCAGGGTCAATGACACTGAATGTGGCGCCAGCCTTCAGTACGCCCATAACAGCGACGACCAAATCCACGCCCCTGTGAGCGTAGACCATGACGACTTCTCCACGCCGCACGCCATTATTCACGAAGTGATGCGACAAGGTGTTGGAGGCCTCGTTGATTTGCTTGTAACTGAAAGTTCGCTTGGACGTCGTCGACGAAGCCGTTTCCACCACACATGCTCGCTCAGGATGCTTGGCGGCATTGTCCGCGAAGATCTCGTGAATGGCGCCAAAGTAGTCAGACCATCGCAAGTCTGAGGTGGGATCAGGTCTCACGTCGTGGACAGCAGGAGCCATATTAAAAATGGAGGGGCGTTTTTGTCCAGTGGCTTCTGCGTCTGGAGGGCGGGGAGTCGCTGTTGCACTTCACACATTCAAAAGCATAGCTGGACGGCCGGATTCTGCCTTTTTGGGAAACAGCTTTGGAAGAGGGAGAGCTGCTTTCGAGTATCCGGGCTCGATTGTCTTGGTTGTTCACGTATCTCGGAGCAATGATGTCGAGTCGGCTGTGAGAATTCACCTCGCACCTCAGTCAACGTGACAGGGGTGACTTCATTTTCGCACCGGCACCGGAGGGTCAGATCTGATCAGGTCATCAGCTTGCTGTATCGTCGATATCAGATTAGGTAAAGCCTGACGATTGCTTGGCGCGGCGCGGATGTATCCGTGCCTGGTGGGATAACCTCACCACATTCACTTCCGTCCGCCTCTTGAGCTATACATCGTTCGACATGATCTGGTCGGGAATGAGGCGACCTCGAGGGAAGCATATCGCCAGTCGAGAGGCCTCGCACTCGTCACCGCGGCCGGGTAAGGAGCTGCAGACTCAATCGCCTGGGCGAAACGACGGGCGTGGCGATGAGGCTGGAAAGCCCGATGCAGCCGAGCTGAGGGAGCGCAGGCCGCTTTACGTTGCTTCAATTCAACCCGAGCGGACAAAATCAGAGAAGATGGTCTCGAAAAAGCCAATATCCAACGTAACCGCCGCTTCGACATACAGTCCTGAGCAAAAGCGTAGGAAGCGGAAGCACATTTCCTCAATTGCTAGGGCTGGGAAATCTTCTCAGAGCGCGTCGGCCGCGGATGAAGAATATGTATACGGTTCCCAGCATTCGCTGCGTTCAGGTTCCTCCAGAAGAAGCCCCAAGAACATCGACAAAATGCTGGTGCAACCAGAAGAGCGTACCACGCATTCGCGTCGAACAAAGACCTCTCACGCAACTGAGGTGCAACCAAAGCCCAGCGATAGTATCTCACAAGCGGGCTCAGCTCCACAACAGCAACGATCAGGCGCCGCTCATCGGCCTGCTCTGCGCCGAAGCGCTACGACCTCGAGGAGGTTTGACGCGAACCTCGAACCGCAGCGAGCCGAACCGTCGATACCCACACCCAAGAAAGCTTTGAAAAACGACGTGAGGCCCTTCAGCTCCGTATTCCGCCGACATTCGACAGCAGCGGCGCCCACACCCCCACGTGTAGTCGAATGTTTAACTTGTGGCTCCGACGACATCCCGCACAGTCATTCTGCTAAGTTGGCGTGTGGTCATCGCATGTGTCATGACTGCCTGAAGAGGGTTTTTGACATGTCTCTGAAGGACCCTGCACACATGCCGCCAAAGTGCTGTACAGATCAGCACATTCCCCTGAAGCACGTGGACAAACTATTTGATATCAAGTTCAAGGTTCGCTGGAATCGAAAGTACCAGGAGCACAATACAAGGAACCGGATCTATTGTCCCAACCTTAAATGCGGCGAATGGATTCGACCTTCGCAAATGCATACCTCGCACGGCCGTAAATACGCGTTTTGTCCGCGCTGTAAAACAAAAGTTTGTCCTCATTGCAAGAACAGGCTACATAAGTCCGCAGAATGCGACAAAGACCCCTCGATCAGCAAGCTCTTGGAACAAGCAGAAGAGGAAGGTTGGCAACGATGCTTCAGCTGCATGGCGCTTATAGAGCACAAAGAAGGCTGCAACCACATGACGTGCAGATGCACCGCCGAGTTCTGCATGAAATGTGGGTCGAAGTGGAAGACATGCGACTGTCCGTGGTTCAACTACACGAGCCCCTTGAACGGTGATCGTCTGAATGACATGAGGGTGCCCGAGCCTGTGCAAGTTCTTTATCGCAGAGTTTTCGGAGTTTCAACGCGAACCGGGGCGCAGGATCGAGCTGCAGAGCCAACCGTGAATCGCCCAGAGGAAGTTGCTGGTGGGAGAGGTGGACCTCCCGTCGAGGTCACTTATCAACAGGAGATGGACGAGAGACGGCGACAAGAGGATTTTGACGCTCACCTTGCACGACACCTGCAGTTTGCATCTCTCGAGGATCAAGACGAAGATTCACCTCCACACCGGCGCGAGGCCACCGAGACCTGGGGTCTTGGCAATGCCGCAGGCCACTTTCTCAACGAGAATTTTGTCCACAATGCCGCCAACGTGGTCATGAGCGCCTTCGACGATGCAGCTATAGGACGGCGCGGTGAGAGGTCGTCTGGCCGGCGGAGGAGAGCCAGCGTGACGGAACAGAACGAAGGCGATGTCGGACTGGTGCCGAATTTCCTTGGTGATGAAAGCGTTCTTGGGCCTATTTCAGGCGCACGTGCTTTTAGGACTCCGAGGTGAAGTACGTCGTGACTGATGTTCATGTATCATTGACAACTTTTCACGATCTATACGAAACGACTAGCAAAGAGATAAGAATTGACCTTGTGTTTTTCGCAGCAGTGCTTCACATTAGTGCACCGAATTCGAACTTGAATTCTACTCCTCCAGTGTCCTCGCTCTCTTCCCGCATTCACCAAATCAAAAGGATTCAGAAGTAATTCCACCCCATCAACTCCTGGATCCGTCATTTCAACCCGTACTCGAGAGCGTCTCGTTGCGGGAGGATGTCTGCTGCTTCTAGTCCACTAGTCCTAGATCTGCACATATCTGACGCTTTTATGTCTCCTCGTCTGATCTGCTAGTCTTTTAAGAAACAACGGCATCGATATGCAGTTTTTTTTGCCGTCATCGCCCTTGACTGCATCCGCAATGAAGGCATTGGAGGAAACATCCAACCCCTGTGCGTAGACATCATGTGCTTCAATGTGATCAGGTGTGGATTTCTGAGGTGGCGACACAATGAGTGCAGTGATTTGTAGCGAAGGGGGCCATGATTGGGTTGATGGTCATACTTTGCCGCTTTTCTTTGTGAGATGGATAGACTCCAAGTCAACGAGTTGGGAACTCCCACGATGAACACCACCCAAGAAGTTTAGAGTAGGAGGGACAATTCAAGCGCTTTATCAATCACTGCTGTGTTGTGCTTTGTTGGGACCCGCCGTTCACCTTGCATACGCCAAAATAATCTGACCACTGTGTTTTATCAAGGTATTTCCTAAAAGGGAAAGAGGGATTCGTTCCAGACAGCCTGGCGCCGTGGAGACCACCTTGAGCCACAACACCTTCTATCATTCACGTCCCTTCACACAAGTTGCCTCAGGTCCTCTCTGCTCGCTTGTATCTCGGCATTCATGTCACTCGAGTCACTACGCAAAGACCGTGGATCGAGCAGACGATGTCGCAAAACAAGAAAGGGATCCACGTGGACGCTAAAGGGAGACTTTCGTACCGCTAGCGGAGTGAGTCTCGACCGATCATTATATTCCACTCTCTGCCGCTGACGGCTCGCTTTCAAATAGCAACCCGGCAGTCTTCAACACGCTCGCACATCGCCTTGGCCTTTCACCGAACCTGGCCTTCTACGACATCTACAGCCTCGCTGATCTGCAGGGGTTCGACCTTCCTCGCTCATGTATCGCCTCATCTTCATCACTCCCGCTTCCGTCTACCATCGCATCCGTGCCAATGATCCCGGATACACGGTCCATGCAGATGACCTCGACGAGACCATGACCTAGGACAGCTCCGGCCCTGGCGAGCCCGGTTGTCTGGTTCAAACAAACCATCGGCAATACCTGCGGGCTTGTCACGCTTTTGCACAGCGCTTCCAACGGCAGCGCGCAAGAAAGAACTCATTCGGCCCAACACCATGCTTCACGCGCTATGCAGGGACGCAGTGCCCCTCAAGCCTCGGCCTCGTGCGCAGCTGCTACACGACTCATGGGCACTCGGAGAAATCCACGTGACCTGCGCCGAGCACGTTGACACTGCTCCGCCCGAGGTGTCTCTAGAAGCGAACGGCTATCGTTTCATACCCTTTGTCAAGGGGACCGATTGGCATCTTTATGAATTCGAGAGTTCGTGGGATGGTCCCATTGACCGAGGCTCGCCGGAACAGGCAGAGGACTGTTTGAGCGACAGAGCCGTCGAGAAGGGGCCAGGACGAGTTTGGAAGGCGGGTGAGGGAAACGTCGAACTCAGCATCATCGCGCTGGCTGGGAAGCAGAACGGGGATTGAAAGTCTTCGTTGCGCAATTCGAAGGATAGACAATGTGTTCGTATATCGGTGGATAGCCACTTCAAAGGTCAGCAGTGGGGCGCCTAGACGCTGTCGCCCTAAGTGCCAAAGGACCACCGGCTCAGCTCTTCTCTTCTCATCTTTCGCCGTCAAGGACGGTTTCGTAAAACAAAAGATATACCTCCCGTTGCATTCCCAAAACCTCGCTAGTCTTGCTCTCCTTGATCTTCTCGTCACTTATTCGCCACCATCTATCGGGCCCTCTCTTTCTCCGCACTTTGTTCATAGGCCCGGTCAAACTTCCTGTCCTTTTTGGTTGAATCGGCTCGTGAGTTTCGTCCAGCTGAGGCTGTTTCTTCGGAGGAGTTGGTAGACCATGCGCAGGAACGGCTTCGATAGGAACGCTTGTCGGTGGTTGCTTGCGTGGAGACTGCTGAACCGAGCGTAAAGAAAGTGACGATGTGGAGGGCGAGTCGAGCGTTGGTGTCGAAGGGCTACTGTTGACGGCCCGAAGATCTTTTGACTGAATTGCACTCAACCGAGGACTCGGTGCTGCGGACTGCCTCGCACTCGGGGCAGGAGTAGCACGAACACTGTAGATGCCTTCGGTGCCCATAGAAGTTGGCGTCGAGAAGGGCGGATTCAAGTACTGGCGTCTGAAAGATTCATAATGGCCGCTGTTGTGGCCGCCTTTGTGAGTTACCAGCCCATGAAGACGAAATTGCTGACGATCAAGAACGCCACCGAGCGGAAGGCTTTCGGGAAAGGCGACCTTTGCGTTGTTCTTGGACGAGGACGAGTAGGAATCCCAGACAGAACGACTTAGATGAATGGCCAAGATACGCGGAAAGCTCGAGATGCGCGTATGCCTGGTAATGCGACGCTTGGGAACCGTCGACGAGTCGGGTAACTTCACGTCCATGGGGGGCTTTTCTGGGTCTTCCTGCAAGGCGAACGCCAGCTTCTCCTTTTCCTGCTCGAGCCTTGCGCGCTCCTCGGCAGTGATGCTGGCTTTTGAAAGTTGCTTGGCGTTGACTTGCAGGGCGTGGTCTAGGCGGCATTTGTCGCAAGTAAAGTCGTCAATGTGCTCAATTTTGAGCAAACCATCAAAACATGCATTCAGTGATGTCGAGCCAGAGTTTTGAGGAACGTGGAGTGTAATGGTGACGAAGGAAGAGACGTGTGGCTTGGGCTTGAACCCGCAGTGAGTACATTCCACTTGCGACTCCATCTTCCCTTCGAATGGGATCACATCTTCTTCCCAATCCCCCAGCTCGTTGCTAGTTTCATCATCCGCTCCGGCCCTTACACTTGTACCGTTGACAACTTGTTCATCTTCGCCAATCGGCCCTTCTGGAAGGCCAGATGTAAGTTCCGATTCCGTCGCAGTGGCTGTCTCCGTCTTAGGACCAGCCTTGCCGCCTTGCGCAGGTTCCCATCTCGCACGCTTTCTTACTCTTCTCCCGGCGTAATACTCATCGGCCAGCCTTTCCGCAACCACCTGCAGGAACTCCTGGGCGTCTTGTTGCGTTCTACTGATCCTCGTCCGGTATGCGTGCTCGACCACCTTTATGAAAGCTTGCGCACTGATGGTCTTTCTGTAAATCGGCCTCTCGTTTAACGCATCCAGGACGTCTTTCAAGCCAGCGGTGACAAGCCCCTGCTGCAGCCCCAGCAGTTGCCATTCAGGTAGACTTTTTCCGTCTTTTTCTTCCTGCTCTTGCATGGCCGCCGTGAGGTCCTGATACATCTGTGGGCCGTCTAGCATCCGCCGATGGAGTTCGCGAATTAGGTAGACTCTGAGCTCTGGTAGCCCAGCCAAGGCTTGAAGGACCGAGTTGATGAAGCAGTCGTTTGCCGGGTTACTCAGCCCGACCACGCGCTTCTTGCGGCTCGACCGCGAGCTCTCGGCCGCCTCATCGTCGAGGAAGAAGGTTGGTCCAAAAACATAAACCAAGGTCACAGCTGCCAGCGACGCTCCGGCAGCATATCCCGCGACGGTCAGTGGCTTCTCAGGCATCCTTGTCACGCCAGCTATGATGGTCTCTTTGCGTTAACGGTCAGGATGCGGTTATTGATGCTTCGCACAATGCCGCCTTCGGGATATTTAGCCAGATCCATGTCGCGAGAAATGTGAAATGGCAGGAAGTTTTGCCGACGACGTTGTTCGCGGAAGCATGGACCTAGACAGTCAAAAGGGCCTTGCGGCTCTCTCGCGATCCTCCCGGTCCATCCCAAGCCGCTCTGGTCTTGGCGGTGTTCAGCGTGTCGAAGCCCGAGGTCCCTTGGATCGCCACGCTGCCATCTGCCACTCGAGGGGACTCTTCGCCATGTATTGCGAAGTGTCGAGTATTGGATCATGGACCGAACAGCGTTGGGGCAGCACGATACCGCACAGCGCACGGCCGAGCCCTCTACGTAGCGCTGCGAGACGTAACCCGAGCGGAAAGCTTGGCATCGATGAACGACCAGCGCGGAACTTACAGCCTCGAGGTCATCTCAAGCTGAGCAACGGTGACCGTTGGTAACGACGATCTGCCAGGCAAGGAGATGCTTCATAGATCTCGGGCAATATCTCACTAGAAGTTACAGCGTCGCCAACGTGTATTGGCCGCTAGAAGAGATAATATCCATACAAGCATTCCACATATCCATCCTCGAAACCCCAAAACCCTTCAACGCAAACGCCTCGTCTGTGCAGTCAATAGTAAGGCTATCGTCGACTGCTCTCCAGCTGCCCATACCGTCCTCTCTCTCGCGTAGTATCGTACGCCTGAAGTACGCGCGCTTGGCTCTCGTCCGTCTGCGAGAACGCGTAGCCGCGCTGCTTGCGCATGCGTTGCACTTGTCGTACTTTGCGAATGGCCTTTTGAAATTGCTCCATTCTGTGAAAAGGGTCAGTCATTGACAGTGCAATATGTGCAAGGGGCATAGAGCACACGGGAAGCTTACCGAGGTCGATAATCTTGAATGTTGTACTTCTGAATCTCCTGCACGTGATGGTAGGACTGCGGGTAATACATGCGCTTGGCGTATTTCCACGCAAAGTCGCGGAGTAGGCAAAGCACCGGCAGCACCAGGGACATGAGCCAGAACGTTGGATTCGATACAACAACGGGCAAGATGTTGGTGTATTCAGTACTGAAGCCCAGCTTGGGGGCAGCGATTGCGTAGATGGGGAGGAAGATGATCCAGATTGCCAGAGAACCCGGAATAGCAATGACTGTGTACTTGGTCCAACAATTCGTGATGAGCGCGGCCTTGCCAAGCACAGTTACGAGTCCGGCCGAGTACGTGGCTGTGCCCCAGACCCAGTGACCCGCGACCTTGCCATCAGGATTGACGCCGTCGCCCCACCACAGCAGCTGGGATACGAAGTACAGCAAAAGAGAGTGGTAGAACCCGTTGCCAACCCAGGACCAGAAGTTGTGCGTGCGGAAAAAGGTGCCTTTTTGCGAAAGCTGGTAGAGCTGGGGGTAGCGATCGAGCAAGCGGGCGTTGACAAACTGGTCAAAGATGCCGAGGACAAAGGGCGGCATAACAGTGAATAAGACGTTGAAGAAGGAGAGCGTCCAGGATTCGTAGATGACCTGTCCCGAAAAGGCATTTTGGAACGAGTACCAGAACTGCGTGATGAAGAGGGCAGTGTTCTTGTAGTAGAAGTAGAGGATGACTTTGCTGATGCGTTGGTAAGACCAGCTGCCATGCACGAGCAGCAATTTCCGGAGAAAGCGGAACTGGGCGATGCTGACATCGGCACTGCGGGCTGCTTGAAGTCCCTCCACACCAGAAATGCCAATGCCGATATGCGCGGCTTGGATCATGGACACGTCGTTCGCCCCATCACCGATGGCCAGTAGGATGGACCTCATGTGACGCTTGACAAGCTTGACCACGAGCGCCTTTTGCAAGGGAGACACGCGACAGCAGATGACAGCCTTGCACATGACCGCCAAGTTGAGAAACATCTTTTCCATGTCCTTCTCCAGAGCGTATGTCAAACTCTTGCCGTCGATGACCAGCGCGAGAGTTTCCATTTCAACACCACCTGCCCGCTGCGATTGGATGGCATCAAGTTTCTTCTGAAGATTCTGGCGCATTGCGTCAGCTGATTCTTCGTTGACAATGAGCAATGTCATGTCCTCAGAAATCAGCTTGCAACTCATCCCGATGTTAATGGCAGTCTCTTGCCGGTCTCCAGTCAAAACCCAGACCTTGATCCCAGCTGTTTGAAGCGTGTGGATCGTGTCGGGCACACCGTCTTGCAGCTTATCTTCAATAGCAGTGGCGCCCAGCAACTGAAAGTTGTGTTCGATGAGCTCAGCCGCCTTGTCCAGCTCCTCGGCCCTGGAGCCGGAGACAGTTGTCGCGGCCGTATTAAAAACGTGGTACCACTCATGGAACTCTGCGTCCGGGATCTCGCGCACAGCGAGACAAAGCGTGCGCAATCCCTCCGCTGCGTACTCTTCAAGGTGCAGAAGTGTCCTCTCTACCACTTCATCCTTCGCTTCCAACCGCTCGAGAATGACGGTGTCCGCGCCTTTGCAGAAGCATCGTATTTTGCCATCGGGACATCGATAGATCGCGCTCATCCGTTTCCTTGTCGAGTTAAACTCACACACCGCTAACAGCTCGTACTCGCTCTCCACTCCTTTGACGCTGACGATGACTGACTTGGGCTTGCGGGCCACGAATTTGTAGCCCATTGATACCGCACCTTCCACAAGCGCACCTTCGTCAGGTGACGAGGCTTGGTATTTTATCTCACCTCCTTTTTCTGCCTTGATCTCGGGAATGACGGTGTGGCATGTCGACAGCAGTTGCAGGAAAAGGTCAATTTCAATGCCATTGCCCATACGGCCTGTTGTTCGGTGCTGCTCGAGCGCTTTGAAGTCGAAAATGCCGTGTCCAACGTCATCTTCGTCGCTTATGCGGCGATCCTCCGGCACCTCGTCCGCATACTGAACCCCACCGATGCTGGCCTGTCGAAACTCCATCATGTTGCATGTCAATGTGCCCGTTTTGTCGGAGAAGATGTATTCGACCTGGCCAAGCTCTTCGACCAAGGAGCTCGTGCGGCAATTAGCAGGCATGTCCGTCTCCGGATAGTAGATGTCCAGGTCAGACGAGATGAGGTAGGCCTGGTAGTATTTGATGATTTCCACGGTGACGAATAAACTAATTGGGACCAGGTTGGAGTATAAGATCCAGTATGTGAAAAGGTCGGCAAAGAATTGGCGTACGTTGTCCGCGGCGTCGCCAGCGGAAGCCACGTCCTCGAGGTAGAACAGATTGTTGCCGATAGTATTGCGGACCACCACGTCGCCGATACTGCTGATCACGGACAGCACAATCAAGACGGCGCATAGAAGAAGAATCTGAGTGTTGACGCGCCGTTCAACGTTTGTGCGCTTTATTGGAGTGGCAGTCGCATTTCGCATGAGCTTGGTCTCGTGGCCAGTAAACACGCATACGCCATGAACCCAAGGAGTGTTGCGAAGCGTCGCACCGCGTAATAGAAGCTGCTCAGGCGACAGTGGAAGTTCTTTTTCGCCGCCCCCACTTTGCATGGTCAGCGTGGCTTCGTAGGTGTACAGACTGCTATTGGGTTGTTCGCTTCGTAATCGACCACCCAGACGGGACAACTCGGCCGGCGAGACGAAGTCGCAAGTCTCCGGAATGGCTTGCTTGATTTTGAGATTGGTCTCCCCATCGAGGTTCGAAGTTTCAATATAGCACAGTCCCTCGGGCTCCGACGACGCGAGCATCACGACGTCCGCAGGAAAAGGCTCTTCAGATTCTATGCGCATCACGTCGCCAACTCTGACGTCAATCCATTTCACATCCTCGAATCTCGTGCCTCGGAGGACCCGCGCATGGGAACGGTTGAGCTCCCGATCCTGGCTTTTGCGTCGATTATCTTCCAGAATCTCCTTTCCCAACGAGACCAGCAGCACAATTCCCAATGGTACGATTGTCGTGTATCGGTTCATGGGACTGATGTTTGGAATCTGCTGAAGGATTGCGGTGAACAAGAAGAACAGGTTGGCGTACTTCGAGAATTGCTCAAAGAGAAACTTCGGGATCAAAGTGGCGAAGTTGTACTTGGTGGTTGACACCTGGTTGTCCACGTACTTGTTTACGGCGTTCGCGGGGGGATTGTTTAGATGGATGATGCGAGGACCCAAAGTTGATGGGTCTGGCTTGTTGCGTCCGGGGATGCCAAACTTGAACTTGGAGCCAGGCGTCTTGCGGGGCGCCCTTGTCTCCGCTGCGGTGCTTAGCAGGCTCTCTCCGCCTCTACTACTGGGCTCTGCTCTAGCAGCCTGCTCCGTAAGAGGCAGGTCCATCTCGCTGTAATCCGGCTGCATCCCTAAGGAGTTTTTCACCCTGCCCACCAGGCCGCCCCCCAAGCTCAATATGCTGTTTCGACTCCTGTGCTGACTCTTGCCCTGGTTCAAAGGCAGACCTGGCACGTTATCCTCGTCGATGCCCCCACCCGCGGCGTAGTATCCACCCGCATCCGAATATCTGTCCGCCTCATTGTCCACGTCGGAGTATGGCTGGTAATTGCCCAGCCCGCTCGTTTGTGAGTAGTTCCTGCCGGTATCCCCCAGCAGCGTCGGTGCGCGATTACCTGCAACGGCCCAGCGACCAGGGCCGCCTGGTAGCCCAGTGGTTACCGGCGAAGGCTGGGAGTTCCCGACGAAGTTGTCATGCGAAGTACTGATGCGCGGCTCAATCCCGTCCGCGTGCTGTGCGTTGTAATCGTGCAGCATACGCTCGTCTGAGATTGGAGGTGGCTGGCCATCGTTGTAGATTGGCGCATCGGCGTCGAAGTCCAGCAGATCTGCATTGTTCTGAGGTACATTCGGCGGCCTGATTGCCATGCTGAGCAGGACAGGCCACGCTGTACGAGCTTCCGCACCCTCCTCTTAAGACAACCGTTGCTTGACCATCAATTCAACGTGCACTGGAGCTGAGGCTTGTCCTCGCGACCGGTGCTCGTGCGATGACGCGGGCCTGGCGGCTTGCTGTGTTTTTGGCGATGGACGACACGGGCTCGAGCTAAAAGAGAGGTGAGGCGCGACGCAGGCAAAATTGTTCAGTGACAGCGTAGTCAACAGGGGGAAGAGTGGGCGTTGGTGGAAGCGAGAGGATCCAGCTCGTGTCCCCGTCTCTCTTCCTCGCAGCCTCAGCCTGCGCCTCCGAGCGGGCGTGCTGGCGTTCGCGTCCCCTTGGCCTGCCTGTTGCACGCCAAGCAAAAGTGCGGGGGAACCGACTGCCGACCTCCTTTGCGTAGGGCTGAACGCACTCGCCCGCTACACATACATTATACCTTTCTCTCCACGCCCCCCCATTAGCCCTGGTTACGCATTCAACACCGCCTCCGCGGTCTTGCTGAGAACGACATTCAACATTTCCATGATCACGAAAATATGTCACCCGGGCCGGTGCGTGCCCGTACCTCGCGTTCATTTACTGGAAGCTGTCCGCAAACTCGCAGCTTCATGAACTTGCGCCGCACGACGGCTCCCAAGCCTCGTTTAATCGAATACCTCGTCGTCCAAGGCTTAGGAGTTGTCTTGCTGGCGGATCTAGCAGTCGCCGCAGCACTAGACCTGCCAACTACCATACGTGCCGTCTGCCAGTCTGCTGGCCTGCTCAAAGAGACCAAGGATTTCAGAGCAGCGCACGAGGAGAAACCGTGCCACTGAATCTGGGCCGCCGAGATGAAAGACTCAGACTTAGACTTTTCCCTGGTCCGCAAGCCATCAAAACCTCCATCATCCCTTCGAAAGGCCTTACTTGGAACGATCCTCAGCGCTGCTGCCTAGAATGTTATTCGAACGGCATCATGGTAGCTCAGGTTTCTACGACGACATGTCGCGTAAATTCAGTTCTTCTGCTCCCGCTTTGCGAGAAGTACGAGCTCGGCGTATTCAATCCCCAGAGGGAGAATCAATCCCTATCTGCAAGCGCTTGGCTTGTGAATTTGCCTCTCGAGGGTCTTTTTTCCACGGAAGATCAAACGTCTTGCGGCTGTGGCCCGAATCAGCGTCGGCCATAAGTTCGCTCTTGCTCACGAAATAGCAATGCAGCGGCGGGTATCAGTCCAACCAAAAGATGAGCACGACGGAATGCTCTAAACGGCTTCACGGCCAAGTCTCACGCATCTACCGGAGGACTCGGTGTCTTTCAAAAGAGGGGTGAGGAGAGTGACAGTCGGCTACGAGAATGAAATCTAGCGTCATTTTTCCTTCAACACTGCATCGCGGCGATCTAGATTCTGCTTAGTCGGATTCTCGTGGCATTCTGATGACCTGAATTGGACCGCCAGGGCGTTTCTGCAACAGATTAGGTCTCCAATCGATTGACAGCTTGCCCTCCGAATGTCTACCTTCCGCAAATATGTTGCTGTGCGCATCTGACCTAAACAGCAATGAGGATGCAATGGCTTGACAGTGGTAGCAGTGAAGAAGTAGACGTGAAGTGAAGCGACGGGGCCTGACTATGATCGGGAGTTGCGGGGAGTTTTCTCGGCGTAACATCACCTCCGCATGATGGACTCGACTTTGACGAACACTGCGAGCGGAATTGCTCACACTTCCCCTTCATCACTTCTCACCGTTTATTCGAGTCTCCTTCACATCAACTCATCGCTCAAGATCGCTCGAGTCTGCCACTTTTGAAGCCTCCTCTCCCGACCGTACCATGTCCGATCCCAAGCAAGAGCTCATGCAGCAAGTGCGGCAACAGTCCGCCATCCAGAACGCCAAAGCACTTGTGGAGGTACGTCCGACGCATGATTCTGGTGGTTGGCCTGTGAGAAGTCGTCAGACACACTGCTGACTCGAAGCGCAGAAACTCAACGAACACTGCTTTGCCCGCTGTGTCCCAAACCCTGGTACATCTCTTTCTTCGAGCGAGACAACATGCTACACGCAGTGTATGGAGAAGTACATGGCAGGCTGGAGTACGGTGTCAAACCAGTACATGCAACAAGTTCAAAAGGGAGCAGCGCAGTCTGTGGCAGGGGGGGGGGTTGGGCTTTAGACAGGGCGAACAATTTTTGAAGATGTGCGGACGAAGGGCGAAGAAAGAATGCCTCGACCCGATTCGGTCACCAGGAAGGTGATGCATGCAAGATTTGTACAAAACGGTGGGGTGCAGCGGCATGATTGTACTATTATTGCTAAGGGCGGTCGCACAGATACCCGCCAGTCCGTGTACACATGATATGACAACCAACACTTTGCGCGAAGGTGTCTTGTCGCCAACATTGTAAAGCCCGGATAGTTGCATTGGGGCTCAGTTTCTATTCAATACAGATCTACTTCCTATCTAGAACCCTCGCCGCCGGTAGAAGGCAGCGCTTTCCTGGGCTGGTGGCTGCCGATGCTCTTCTGCCTGTCGGCGTATTCCTTCACAATGACGCTGCAACTGACCTCTTTGCACAACGTCCTTCTTCTAGTCTCCGGCAACATGCCAGCGAACTCCAGCCCCGAAGCCCTTTCAACCGCCTCCATCGGCACCTCAAAGTCTTGTAATGGCTTGTCATTTGGAATTTTTGCGTTTGGGAGAACAAAGGCGCCTAGCGAGACGTTACCGCCAGTCTTGCCGTCTTCCGCAAAGATCACCTTGTAAAAGTGAGTGGGCACCGCGACGTTGGGCGGATGCCCAATCACCTCGTAGGAGACCCGCCACGTCCCATCGGTGTCCCTCTTCGGCAGGTATAAAGGACCAGTCACGACGCGCACACTGGGGTAGAAACTTGTCAGACGACGGCAAAAGTCCTCAAAGTGTGCCCAGTAATCGCGGTTGAACCCGTCCCCGACTTGAGGGCACATGTTGGACAGCGCAAACGTGGAGTCCATCGCGCCTTGACTCCATTTTGCATCCGCAGCAGGGACTTGATGCCCTCGATCGTACCCACTACGGAAGTAGTCTGCTAATTTCGCGCGAAACTTCTCGGGAATGCTGGTGTCTTCGGTAAAGTAGGAATGTCTTCTATCGCCATTCTTCATCAGGAGCGACGCGGGGGTCATATGCTCGGCAACCCAATGAGGGTTTCGTCTTGCGCGATCGAACGAGGATGTGAGAGAAGCGGCGGCGCGGAGATCGGCTACGGGGCCTGGAAAGCCATACTGAAAGACGCCGGCCGGGTCGACGGGGCCCGTGGCTGGGTCATGCTGGCTGGAGGGTGAGAGCGGAGCGGGAGGCGTAGCTGTCGGGCGACTCCGGTCCTCGGTATTCGCAGGGGGAATCGGGGCGGTAGGGAGGCTTGGAGTATTTTGCGCGCGCGGTCGGCTGGTGAAGGCGTAGGCCGCTGCTGTGGTTGCGGCGCCGGCGACAGCAGACGCACCAGCAACGGCAGCAAGAGTGAACTTGGACATGGTGCGGCCGGTCGGTGGCATGGACAAGCTGCTGGAGAAACGCAGTATTATTCCAACCCGGTCTGCGCTGCTCCCCGCCAGCCGCGTGCTCAGTTGTGACCGTGACTTGGGAGAGGTCACGCTGGTCCCTGTTTCAGCCCGCGCGCTGAGCGCTGTGGAGCGTGATCACGTGAATGCGCGCCGCTTCGCGTCTCTAGGCTGCCATGTGTGACGTCATCCGCGTTCGTTCGCCTCTCACCTCCCTTCTCGTCCTTCCTACGGATGGACATGACGCCAGCCGTCCAGGCCATGTGAACTCGACCAAGCACCCCGACCCTGCCAACAGTCGCTCGACGTACAACGCCCGACTGCGTCAACGTAGCTGAAAGCATGGCCGAGCCGTCGAACCACGGTGGGCGGCCCGGGGAGAGGGAAGAAGAGGAGGGCGAAGATCTGGATGATTCGGGCTACAAGACGATCAAAGACGCAGTGCTGTTTGCAATAGACGTCAGCAAGAGTATGCTTGAGAGGCCTCACGAATCTGATCCCAACAAACCAGATACGGCGCTTTCGCCAACTGAAGCTGCCTTGAAATGCGCCTACAGTTTAATGCAGCAGCGCATCATAAGCAATCCCAACGACATGATGGGTGTACTCCTATTCGGCACGGAGAAGAGCAAGTTTCAAGATGGCGATGACAAGGGCAAAGTCGGACTACAGTACCCCCATTGCTACCTACTGACTGATCTGGATGTCCCCGCCGCAGCTGACGTCAAACAACTACGGAGTCTGATTGAGGACGAAGAGGTCGAAGACACAACGGCGCTGCTGCAGGCTAGCGGAGAGGACGTCAGCATGGCCAATGTGCTTTTCTGCGCGAACCAGATTTTCACAACCCAGGCTCCAAATTTCTCCTCACGCCGGCTGTTTCTGGTCACGGATAACGACGATCCCCACGCTGCCAGCCGAGATGCTCGCAATTCTGCCGCTGTGCGTGCGAAAGACCTTTATGATCTGGGTGTGACCATCGAGCTTTTTCCAATCTCCCACCCGGACCGAGACTACACCTTTGATCGCAGCAAGTTCTACAATGACATTGTCTACTCGGCGACACCTTCCGACCCAGATGCCCCGGCGCCTTTGGGCTCAAACATCAAAGCAGCAAGCGCATCCGCAAAGGATGGCATCAGTCTGCTGCAATCCTTGCTTTCCTCTGTGAACTCTCGCGCAGCATCTCGACGCGCTCTTTTTGGCAATCTTCCTCTGGAGCTGAGTCCTCGATTCAAAATCAGCGTCAAAGGCTTCATTCTCCTTAAGCGACAGGAGCCAAAGCGGACCTCTTATATTTATTTGCCACCCGACTCGGAAAAGCCCCAATTGGCCCTCGGTAGCAGCACTCTCATGGCGGAGGGCACCGCGCGGACAGTGGAGAAAAACGAAGTCCGCAAAGCGTACAAGTTCGGCGGAGAGTCAATATCTTTCAAAGAGGGCGAGCTGGCCAAAATTCGCGACTTCGGAGAACCCGTCATCCGTGTGATTGGATTCAAACCGATGACAATGCTTCCAATCTGGGCAAATTACAAGCACAACACCTTCATCTACCCCTCCGAAGAAGATTTTGTCGGTTCGACCCGCGTGTTCTCGGCCCTTCAACAGAAACTGCTCGCGTCGAACAAGTTTGCTCTCACGTGGTTCATACCGCGACGCAATGCTGTACCCGTACTTGCGGCGGTTTATGCGGGTGCTGAGCGCCGAAATGAGGAAGGCGAACAGACTATGCCGCCAGGATTGTGGGTGAAGCCCTTGCCGTTCGCGGACGACATTCGCTCGGCACCCGATACCAATCTTGTCAGGTCACCCGATGAGCTGACCGATAGCATGCGAGTAATCGTGCAGCAGCTACAATTGCCCAAAGCCGTCTACGACCCCAAAAGATATCCAAACCCTTCCCTTCAGTGGTTCTATCGAATTCTGCAGGCTTTGGCGCTGGAGGAAGATCTTCCGGCACAGGCCGAGGACAAGACGCTGCCGAGGTACAGGCAGATTCACAAGCGAGCCGGCCAGTACGTCGTCGACTGGGGCCATGTGCTCGACGAGCAGTTTCGTGAACGGCAAAGAGCCTACGGGAGGAATGTGCATCCGACTGCAAGTGGTGGGGCCAAGCGTTCGGCAGAAGCGTCTTCCGCTACGACGGCTGACAATGCCGGCAAAAGGTCGAAACAGGACGCGGATCTTGACGTTTCATCAGATCATGAAATTCGCGTAGCATGGGAAAAAAATGACATGAGCCAATGCACCGTGCCCAAGTTAAAAGGCTGGCTCGAGACCAAAGGACTGGCAAAGGGCTGTAGGAAACGAGAAGACTATGTCGACGCCGTTGGCAGGTATTTCGAAACCAAGATGGATCTCGGCTGAGCGGTGAGGAATACGTGTTTGTGCCAATCCATCGAGGGCATCTTGAGGTTTGAGCACGAGCGGAGGGGTCGAGGGCTCCTGCCGGTGTTAACGATGTTGGCTGCGTCTGTGTTCGATGTTTAGAAAGGTTCAGCTCAATACTTGTCGCGGCCTTCAGGATGTCTGGAGTTTCGCGAGGCTTCCACCTCATATACTTAGCCTCGCCAACTTGGAACCAGAGCTCTAAGAAGCGAGCAAAAAGGACGGCGATGGGGCGAAAAGCGTGGTGAGAAACGGGTAGAAGAGAGGAGATCTTGTTTGCTGTTGATCCAGCTCAGCGAGGGTGTCTCGGCGTCTTGCATTGGGCTATCGACGAGTGAGTGAGGTGCGCATTACGGCCAAAAGATCCTGTCGCCCTCTTCAATGCTGCAGATGCTTCGGTCAATGAAACACGCTGATCGGGGTCAGACATGCTTGACACATTGGTAATCAGCGGTACATGCGAAAGAAGTGCACATCACCACCACTGCAGGGGTCTGGTTTCTTGAATACGGTTTGTGAGGATGGAGCCAATTGATTCAAAATGGAGCAAATCGGTTGATGATCAATTTTTTATGGTGACAATCGATTGACGGTACACGCGACAGGATTTTCTGGCCAAACTTTCGTATAGAAAGCTTTCGCAGTCAATATTTCGTCGAAGCAACTGGTGTATGATACTCGACCAGGTGAGTACATTTCTGTGGCGATTTCGTCTCCAATTTCAAAGTCCACCTACTTCTTCTGCTTCACCGCTGCCGAGATCGTGTGACAAGTGCAGCCCGAACTCACAACGATTGGCAGCTGTGGCAGGACGAAGAACATCATTACTTGTCGTGGAGCAGCGTCAAAGGCAAAGGGGTCTTCCTCTCGGTCTCTCTCCTGTCTTTCGGAAGTTGGCAGCAGACTAGAGGTACATGGGATCAGCTTCTTCCGCTGTCGACCTGATCGAGATCAACATGAAGAGAAACATGTATGTATTCCTAGAAGAGGAAAGTACAAGAAAACAACGAGTTGTCCTATCTGCGGAGCCCCCGCTTGACCCCCACCGCCCCAGATTTTAGCGTGCAATTGTTTTCAAGGATTAAAGTGGCAGGGTTGGTGGATCACCGGCTGAGTGTGCCGTCGTCCAAATACCAGATGATTCCCAAAACTCTTTTCGACTTTGCCACGCATTGATGGCGGCTGACAAGAAGGTCAAACGTTAACTTCGCAATCTACAGTGACTGCCATTCGTTCGTCATGGGAATCATCGAGGGAAAGGACTATGCAACGCACAACAGCAGGCAATCGTGCTGGCTCGCCATTAACGGAACCGTATGGGATGCCACAGCATTCGTGGATGACCATCCCGGCGGCGCCAGTGTCCTCTTGAAGGTGGCTGGTCAAGATGCTACGGAGGCATACGAGGAAATTCACAATCCGGAGCTGGTGGAAGAAACCCTGGGAATGGACGCCAAGCGAGGCACTATTGATATGGCAACGATTCCCAAGCTGGAAGCGAAGCAGACCGTCCGAGACGTGGCAAAACGAAATCCGCCATTAAGAAGCATGATCAACCTCAATGACTTCAAGGCGTTGGCTGAAAAGGCTATGACCCCAACAGCCTGGGCGTACGTCTCGTCTGGCGCCGACGACGAGATCAGCAAAGAGGCCAATGGTCAACTTTACCAAAGGGTCATGCTCCGGCCTCGTATTCTTCGCAGTGTTAGCAAAGTGGATTGCAGCACGACAATTCTAGGTCAGAAATCGAGTCTTCCCATCTACACTTCGCCTGTTGGGCTCGCAAAGTTGGTGCATCCGGACGGCGAATGCGCTATCGCACGTGCAAATGGAAAGGAAGGCGTCATTCAAGTCGTCAACACCGTGTCCAGCATGCCCATCGAAGCAATTATGGACGCTAGGACGTCCCAAGGTCAGCCCGTCTTCTGGCAACTCTACGTCGACAAAGATCTTCAAAAATCAAGTGCTTTTGTCAAACGGGTGGAGAAGGCAGGGGTTAAAGCTATCTGGATTACCGTGGACTCGCCCGTCGTGGGAAATAGAGAGCGGGATGAGCGATCAAAAGGTGTTGCTGATGTACGTTCGTCGAATGAGGGATCCGAGGGCCGCCCCGATTGCTAACAAGATAGTTCAGATCTCCGAGAGCATGCTTGAGGTTGTCGAGACGTCTTCGACCGTCGGCGTCGCCAAAGCTAATACTGGCTTCATCAACGCAGACATCAACTGGGACATCATCGCCTGGCTTCGATCACATACCAAACTTCCCATTGTCGTCAAGGGCATCCAGAGCGTCGAAGACGCGGTCACGGCGTACCATCACAAGGTCGACGCGATTGTTCTTTCAAATCATGGGGGTCGATCCCAGGACACTGCTCAGCCGCCGCTCCTGACATTGCTGGAGATCAATCACTACGCTCCTCATCTTGTCGCCCGAGACTGTCGCATGCAGATCTTTGTTGACGGCGGTATTGCTCGGGGCACCGATGTTCTGAAGGCGTTGTGCCTAGGAGCGACTGCGGTGGGAGTAGGGCGGCCGGTATTGTACAGCATGAGCGGCGGATATGGCGAGTACGGCGTGCGCCGAATGATTCAGATTCTGAGGAACGAGCTGCAGACGAACATGGCTTACCTCGGGGTCACGAGCGTTGACGATCTGGAAAAGGGCATGGTGAACACAAGGCGGCTGGAAAATCTGATGATCGGCTCTGCAAAGCTGTGAGGGCGTGGAAGTTGGTGTGGACTAGAGTAATTGTGCACTTTACTTAATGCAATGGACAGCGGTTGGCAGGTGTCAGATACGCCGTACGATTTGGACGATGTTCCATGGTCAGGGAGACCAGATGCGCGCACTGTCTAGACAGACACTCTAGTCGCGATCTTGTTGGTGGGGGCGAGAGCTGACCCCCAATGCTGGGTGGGGGCACCTTCCCGACCTTCGGCTAACGCAGCATCATTGGACCGAAGCCCCAACTCGGCGTATGCAGCTGCTCGAGCTACTCACTACGCATGTACGCAAGTACCTTATTAATGCAAGCCGGCAAGAGGACCTTCACAAGAAAGAGCATCACTCGCTTCGTTCATATCACGAACTTTCCAGTACAAGCTTGGGACCAACATCAATCGGCGAAATCATGGCCAAAATCAAGTCGGTCGAGCGCTTCCGCGTCAAGCCCCGCTGGCTCTTCGTCAAGATCACCGACGAGGACGGGAAAGTCGGCTGGGGCGAAGGCACGCTGGAGGGCCATGACCTCGCGGTCGAGGGCGCGTTGGATGAAATCATTGTGAGAATCAGGGGCAAAGAGGCAAAGTGTGTAGGGCAATTACCCGCTCATTCACACTGTTTGGCTCTGACACCGGCGCAGCAACATCGAGCACATTTGGCAGCTGATATGGAGGCTGGGTTTCTACCGTGGCGGGCCAGTGTTTATGTCTGCTCTCTCCGGAATGGACATCGCACTATGGGATCTTAAAGGTAACGTGAGCCCATGCCTGTTGAGACAGACAAAGCGACCCAGTGCTGACGCTGCTTTAGCTCGACGCATGAACGTGCCTCTGTACGATCTGCTCGGTGGACTTGTGCGCGATAAATGTCAGGTCTATTGCTGGATCGGTGGCGATCGCCCTTCGGACATTGAGAATGCGGCGTGAGTCTTCGTGTCCTGCCCCGGCTCCGTGACATTTTGCTGATCCCCCACTAGCAAGGCACGCAAGGCCCAAGGGCTCTCCTGCGTCAAAATGAACGCGACGGAAGACATCAACTGGCTGGATGCGCCCTCAGTGGTCGACGCAACCGTGGAACGCCTCAAAACCGTCAAGGCCTGCGGCCTAGACGCAGGCCTGGACTTCCACGGGCGACTTCACCGACCCATGGCAAAACAGCTTGCGAAAGCACTTGAGCCGCATCGTCCACTGTTCATTGAGGAGCCCATCCTCGTTGAGCACCCTGAGGCGCTCAAGCAGCTCTCGAACATGACTTCGATCCCTATTGCGCTGGGCGAGCGTCTATACCACCGCTGGGATGCAAAGAGGTTCTTTGAAGACGGCTTGATCGACGTTCTGCAGCCCGATATTGCGCACGCAGGGGGAATTTCCGAAACCAAGCGCCTGGCGAACATGGCCGAGGCTTACGACGTAGGCATTGCTCCCCATTGTCCCCTCGGTCCAATCGCCTTTGCCGCTTCACTCCATGTTGGACTTTCCACGCCAAACTTCGTCATACTGGAGATGAGCCTGGGAATGCATTACAACCTCGAGGCCGGGGACATTGACTTAAACACGTACCTCAAGGACCAGTCAGTGTTCCGCATTCAAGAAGGCCATGTTGCAGCGCCCACCGGACCTGGTCTGGGCATCGACGTTGACGAAGAGATGATTAGAAAAATTGCGAGTGAGACTGAACCTTGGCAGTGCAAAGAGTTCTATGGGCCCGATGGGTCGATCAGGGAATGGTAGTCGGATACTCAATGTGAATATATCGTGTCACGTCATCATCAGCATCCTCATTACCGGCCTCCAAGCTCCAATGATACACCAGTGAGCATGCTGTGGCATTCTTGAAGTCGTTTGGAGGCCTCAAGCAAGATTTCCGATTCTGCAGTGGAAAGATCCTGAGCTAAAGCTTTGAGCACAGCAGCGCATCCTTCTTTGGATGTCAGAGATGGAAGTTGATTGGCGTCTGCGACTCTGACGCACGCGCTGATGTAGCTACAAGCGAGATCAAAGGCGGATCGAGAAGCTTCTGGTGTAATTTGGTTCATGGTGGAAGATGATTGATTGCTCGAAGCGAATTGATAGGCCCAAACGGTTAGACTGGCGATGTAAAGGATCCATGGCAGGTACATGAATGCCGGACTACGACAAGAATATGCAGCGCCTAAGTTGCCGGCGCCGAGCGAGCCATTGTTGCCCGGGAAAGCCATATGCAGGAGTCTGAAAGCGTGCAAAGTAGCGTGTCGAGCCATAGCTGTCTCCGCCCAGACTCTCATGCGTTGCCCCACGGAAGCTCGATCGGAGTCGAAGACCTTGCGACTGACAAGACGTCGTGAGCCCGAAAGGATCTGACAATCGATGATGTCCACGTGCATAGTCAGATGAGCAAGATGAAACAGAACGGAAGGGTTCGTGGCATCTTCTACCGGCATGTGTGAGTCGCGCAGGTGTTGCGGACTCAGAACCTCGTCAAAGTTGCAGCGCCAGTGGTCAAACGCCTTCAGGAGTACCGAGCGCCAACGGGCTTGTTCTTGGAGCGACGGGGCGCACTCCACAAATTGGAGCTGCTTTTCCCTCCTATTGATGTGCAGTCCAATGGAAGAAAGGCCAAACATGAGTACCAGCCTGGCAAGATGATGCGTCGTCACCTCGTATCCATGGAGGCAGCGCTTCAAACCATCCAAAAAGTTCGGCTGCTTGATCTTGTACATAGCAAATGTACTTTTAAGACGGCGAACTTCGTTTGCACTCTTCGCGGTCCATATTGATTCATCACAGGGAAGTGGAAGTCGCAGTTCATGAGGGAGCAGATCTGCCGAGTGCCCAAAGATGCAGGCGTGCAGCGTGTCCATCTGGAATGCTGCAAAGACAACCCTGTTCATGGATTCGTTTGATGCCCACCTTTTCCACCAGGACCAGTCGCTTGGATTTCGCGAGGAGTCAACGCCATTTGCACCATGTTCCGGCGATCCTACCCTAGTGGGCGCTTCGGTCGAAGGTGTCTCGCTCCCGTGGCGCCCTACCATGGGATGGCCCCGCCGCAACAGTGTCAAGGTAGACGCGTGATGGATGTGCGCCCGCTCGTGCAGCTGGCGTGTCGAATACATCTTTTCGTAGAGTTCGAGCAACAAAAGTGCTTGTGCTACCCATAAGGCGACAGGTGGTTGTGCTGCTCATGACTTTAGTCTCGCTGTGTGACGACAGGATCGTACGCTTGCTTACCGTCATCGTGGGGAGCAATCTCCCACCGCAAGTTCGTAGCAATGAAGTCTGATAAGACGCGATAATCTGATAAAGTACCCTTCGGCTTAGACGCTACTACAGCGGCAGCTCCAAGGGCTATCATTGCTAACAGAAGCAAAGGCTCCCGGTCGTTACAAGAGAACGTGGGCTGATGTATGATCGGAATGGAAGGGGCAATATAACGCCAAAATGCGCTGACGAAAGTCTCGAGCAAAAGACTGGTCACATTGGGCCAAAGTCCGTTTTCCGAGTTGGCGAGGACGGATCCGTCTCGGATGGATCCTTCACATCTCGGACGCTTTCGCCACATGAAAGAGGACAAGATGCCGACCAGCTCATTCCGCTTACCCTCGGAGAAGTTGAGGTGAGACTCTGAGTCGGAAGGCTTTACTGGTCGTTGTCCAGAAGGAGAGCTCCCAGTGCTTGGCTTCTTCGACCCAGTCGAAAACGACCCTTGTACGGTCAGGGCATCTGCCGTGTTTTCGTTTGTGGCGTAGTCCAAACCAAAGTCTAGGAATGGCATGCTCTCCCAGTTGAAATCAAGATTGTGAGAATCAGGGCTATCAAAAAGCCATGCCGCGAAGTTCTCACTCGGCTGGTCGACGCGAGCCACATTCCGTCCCTGTTCAGGTCTGCTCGGACCAACGGAGTCGAGCCAGGTTTCGTTGGCAACATTCGCTGCTGTCGTCAGAGAAGGTCCATGCGATGGCAACCCTGAATTTGAAGGGAGGGCGGAGCCATCGAGTGGGGCATAGGTCTGCGCGACCAGGTCTTGATGCCATTGCGGGTCGTTCGACAGCCTGGCGCGTAACTCGTTTGAGACTCCTCTCTCTGTCGTCAAGAAGTCCTGCGTCTCGCTCAAAGACCCTTCAGCCAAGGCGCTTCGGTCCAGCGTTTGGTCTTGCCATGGAGAAGTTGACATGCGGTCGGTCACATTTCGAGCACTCGCTTCACTGTGCTTGCACTTGTGCCGCTCGAAAAGATCCAGGCGCACGAAGGAATGGGTACAGCCAGGGGCTTTGCAGTGGTAGACCTGCTTCGGCCGATGGTTTAACTCGTGGCGAGCAAGATGCTCGGCTCTCGAATACCGCTTGTCGCAGCCGTCATGCGTACATACAAAGCGACGCGGCTGTCCCTTGCGGCTGGCGCGCTTCCGCTTCCTCGGGGAGGCGGTCGTTTCGCTCATGGTCGCTTGCGAAGTCCAGGCGGCGTCGGGTGAGCAGTGACCCCCACAGGGAAAAAGAGCGCGTGTTCACTCGTCGAGCGTCATTGTACTGGCATCACGGGTCCTTTCAAGACTGTCCGCTTCGACAGAAGCCTCGTATGCACCCCGGCACGCCCGGCGCAATAGTACCCGGCCGACTCCAAGTCGAAAAGGCGAACGGTTACGTGCTCCACCAAGATTTCCGCGCCAGGGGAACGGCGGCGACCCCCGACCCCCGCAAAAGCCAGGGAGGCGCCCCCAAATCGCACCCGCTGGTGCCCAGTACGTAGGGAACCCACCGCACTCTGCACACTAATGCCATGCAGGATCAAACCCTAATGTCAGCTGGGGACAAAAATTCAGGACTGACATCACCACAGAGGATGTCTAATATCCGCAAGCGCGTAGCCATCCGAACGCGAGGACACTAGTGAGCGTCTGATGGCAGCGCAGAAAGGGCTTCACGCTGCTAAGGTATTTTCCATCTACGTATCCTGCACCCATATACCTGAGGGACTATTTGGTACCACTTCAGAAGCAACCCCAAATCACGGATACCTCGCAAGGCCGCCAGCTGCCGAGTACGGTATGAATTCATCTTCCCATCCAACCACCTGGAAGCCATTAGCTTAGTCCGGACGACCGTGGGGGCAACAAAACTGACCATCGACCGTCAGAATCTCGCCGGACACGTAGAGCGAGGCTCTGCTCGCCAGGTACACGATCGACCCCTTGAAATCATCCGGTAGACCCCATCGACTGGCTGGTATTCTTTCAAGAATGCTCGCTGCTCGCTTCTCGTCGTTGATCAACGCCTCGTTCATGTCTGTAGAGATGTAGCCTGGTGCGATCTGCCACGGTGTCAGCGGACCAGTGCTCTGGCTAGCATGCCACGAGCTCGCTCACTCCATTCACATTGATTCCCTGCGCAGCCCATTGATTGGACAACGACTTGGTTAGTTGAGCAACACCTCCCTTCGCGCTGGCGTACGCCGGCACGTTGAGTCCGCCCTGAAAAGACACCAACGACGCAATGTTGATGATCGAGCCTCGGTGCGGTGGACTGCCTTGCGGCTGTCGGGTGAGCATGTATGCTCCCGCGTCTCTGGCTAAGGTAAACACAGTCTTCAGATTGACTTGCAGGACCTGCTTTTGTCAGCCCTTCCCGTCCACCTGATCTCGACTGCAGGAATGTACCTCATCCCAATCCTCGTCTGGAAATTGGTGTGCCGGATGGCGTCTCTGGATACCACCGCAATTTACCAATATTGAGAGGTCATGACCATCGTCTGTGATGCGTTTCACCAGACCTTTGATGTCCACTGTACGAGACAAATCTGCATAATATATGGTGGCTTTGCGGCCGAGTTTCTCAATCTCGTTCTTGGTAGTGAAATCGCTCCCTGGCCGCTGAATGAGCACCACGTCGGCCCCCGCTTCTGCTAATGCATATGCCAACGATTGTCCGATGCCTCGGGTTGCACCAGTAATCAAGGCGGTCCTGCCTTCGAGCGAGAAGAGGCTTATCACTCCACTCATCGTGACGTGACGCTCGTCTCGGGCGTTGCAAAAGCAGTGCGTGTCAAGTTGCACCTGTGGCTTCTGATGCTTGACACTGGAGATCTGTGCACGACGATGTCTTTGGCTCTGCACTGATGGCTCGGGTCTTGGTCTGACGACGGCCATCTCGGCCTTTTTTGTTCCGTACGGTGACCCACCAGGCCACCCCATGGGGAGCCGTCTCCGCAAATTTGGGGGGTCTCTCCAAGCTGTGGGGAATTCCTGGGGAGGCCTTTGTCTCCACTTGTGTGGGGGCACCATCTGGGGCACATCCCCCTCGCAATCGCACTGGTGCTCCGGGAGAATTTCGCTTCTCACATAAACGCACGGATTGAAGACGGGGCATATTTGTAGGATGGCTGAGCCCAAAAGCGGCCGTTTCTCATCGGTCAACTGCTCTCCTTTCTTTGCTAGGCCAGTTACTCCTATCTCACCTTGCATACCTTTCACGGCTCGGAACCTCAAACGTTGGCTGGCTGATCAGAATCATGACGACGGACACCAAGGCCGATGTCGATGATTATGTCGAAAGATTCGACAAAGTCCATCAAGAGCATGAGACACCCTATCCAGATGAGTTTGTCGGGATGTCTGAAGACGATATCAAGAGACTTGGCAAGAGAGCAACTCTGAAGTTGGACTTGCTCATTATGCCCGCCATGACGATCATGTGTGAGTCGCTGAGGCCTCAAAGTCGTATGATGATCAGCTACTGAATGAGACCGATCCCAGACATCCTCAATTACCTGGATAGGCAGAATTTGGCCGCGAGTAAGCTGGCGAGCATCATGGAAGATCTGAACATGTCGACCCAAGATTTCAACACGGCCATTTCAATTCTCTTTGTCGGCTACAGTAGGGATTTCTGCTCACAGAGAGACCCACCAATGGCCTTGCGCTGACTGTGAGCCCGCAGTCCTCATGCAGGTCCCGTCGAACCTGATTGTATCCAAGATATCGTACCCAGCCCTCTACATTTGTGGAGCTGTTGCTATATGGGGCATGATTTCGGCTTGTACCGCCGCCGTCAACAGTTTTGGAGGGTTGCTCGCAGCGCGCTTCGTAAGTTGATCAATAGAACACTCCGTCAGGACATGGCGCAGTTTCGAAGAAGCGTGGACTCATCCCTTCCCAGATGCTCGGTTTCGTCGAAGCTGCGTTTTTCCCGGGCGCATTTTACTATTGTTCGTGTTTCTTTACTCGCCAGCAGATGGCGTTTCGCACCGCGATTCTGTACTCGGGTTCGCAGCTTGGCAACGCTTTTGGTACGCTTTTCGCGATCGGCATCTTGGAACTCGACGGGGTGCATGGCCTTGAAGGGTGGCGTTGGCTCTTTCTCATTGAAGGCGTTTTGACAGTGGGTCTGGCATTCATCTTCGCCTCCTACCTTCCAAATTCGCCGAACAAAATCTGGGGCGTCAACGAAAAGGAGCGTTTGTTCCTCCGTTGGAACTATGAGAGGGATTTGAAACAGCAGGACAACTCGCGCGAGGTCACGGCATGGCAGGGATTTAGGATGGCCTGTGAAGATCCCAAAACTTGGCTGATGTGCGGCATTCTCTACGCTTCATATACAGCCGGAGCGGTGAACAACTTTTTCCCCACAGTCGTCGCGGGCCTTGGGTACGGGCGCACCAAGTCCTACGGCCTGGTTGCGGTAAGTGTTTTGGACGGATGAATGGGCAAATCAAGCAGATTCGCTAACTTCTCAACTATAGCCTCCCTTCTGTCTTTGCGTCATCTTCATGCTGGTCAACGGATTCCACAGTGATAAGGCGAGTTGACTTCGACTTCGTCATACGGTGACTGGGCTGACCGCTGAATAGAAGCAAGAGCGCTTCTTGCATGTTGCACTGCCGCTTTGCGTGACGGTCATTGCGAACATTATTGCCGTCTCGACGCTGAACACGGGTGCACGCTGTGAGTCCGAACACTGCAATGCGGGGATACGTGCCCCACCGCTGACTTTCATTGCCCATAGACTTCGCCATGATGCTACTGCCATCATCTTTCTATGGATCAGCGATTGTGCAGCTTTCCTGGATTTCGGGTAGTATGTCCCAGCCTGCTGTCAAACGAGCAGCGTGCATCGCCCTGATCAACTGCATTTGCAATACACCTAACAGTAAGCCAAACATACACCGTTTGAGCAGCGCAACAAAACTCAAGCTGATATCTTTCAACTTAGTCTGGACCTCGTATCTTTACTACGACGAGCCACTGTACATTGCTGCGTTTGCTGTGAATCTTGGCGCAGCAGTCGTCGCAGTAGGTCTGGCCGCGATGACGTTCCTCTATCTCCGTCGGCAAAATCAGAAAATGGACCGTGGCGAGCCAGTTGGCAAGAGCGGTCCCACCGACGCTCAGATCGCGGGAGGGTTCAGGTATCTCTTGCAAGAATGCCGATATAACAAGTGGAAGGATAGGCGAAGAGGGACGAAGTCGACGAGGTGATCCATCTTACATAAACACCGTTCGTCTAACGTGCTTCACCACCGAGTGGGTCACACCACCGAGTGGGTCAAAACGCGTGCACGACGCGTTCTTCAACTTCTTCTTCTTATTTCATAACAATGTTTGGTTACAATGCCCTCTCAAACTAAGGGACGTGTTTCTTTTGCCCTTCAAGCATACATTAGCAACTAGCTTCCATCCCTTTGCGCTGCAGCAAACGCATACGACGTTCCATTTGAAACCCTCCGCCGACGACAGTCTGGCACTCAACTACGAGCCAATACGTCCGCAAACTCGCGAAAGTTCTCAAATAACGAAGAGCAGCTTCTTCTTCGAAAGATTCTGCAGCTTTCGGATAACGGATTCCCTCCCTAGCGCGCAGTTGTTGAAGAGATGGCTAATACAATGCTCCGCACCAAGAATTCGTCTAGTCCTCAACACGTTGGCACAAACTAGGTCGCTAAGTTTGTTAAACGTCATCCTAAGCTGTCAAGCGTATACAACCGGAAGTTTGATAGTCAAAGAGCAGAAGTCCAAGATCCAAAGTTAATAAGCTTGTAGTTCAAACTTGTTAGGGATACAATTGCGAAGTACGGCATTACGGAAGAGGATATCTTCAACTTTGACGAAACTAGCTTTCAAATAGGGGTTATCTCGACCTCTAAAGTAATTACAACATTAGATAGGAAGGGCAGACTACGGACAAGCTAGCTAGGCAACCGAAAATGGGTTACGGCAATCGAGGCAATCAACGCCAAAGGATGGGCTATCCCACTATTTATCATCTTTGATGGCAAGCTTCACCAGATAACATAGTACCAGACTAGCATCCTAGTGACGTGGAGAATCGCTGTTAGCGAGAACGGATGGACCAACGACAAGCTCGGCCTTGAATGGATCCAGCATTTCTACGAGAACACTAAGCATTGCAAGGGCAAGTGGAGATTGTTGATCTTTAATAGCTATAGCAGCCACCAATCAGCCAAATTCCGAGACTACTGTCTTCAGAATCATATTCTAACTCTATGCATGCCTGCACATACATTACATCTTCTTCAACCGCTAGATGTTAGCTGTTTTGGACCGCTAAAGAAGGCATATAGTGCTCAGATTGAGAACAAGATAAGGCTTAGCATCAACTACATTAGCAAGGAGGAGTTCCTTCCTGCCTTCTTTATAGCTTACTAGCAAACAATAACTACTCAAAATATTGAGTCTAGCTTTAAAGCAACTAGTCTTGTGCTATTTGATCTAGAGATTGTGCTATCTCAGCTTGGTCCAGTCATTGAAGCAACTCCATTACCACGAAGTAGCCAGGCATCTTAGGACCCTAAAACACCTAAAACTCTGCCTGAAATCAAGAAGCAGAGCTAGCTAGTATTGACAGAGAATCGGAAACGAAGAAGATCATTAGCTTCTTCGGCTAAAAAGCCGTTCTAACAGCTTCTAAAGGGCTTTGAGGTTGCTGTCTATAAGAAGGCGCTCCTAATAGCTAAGGTGGCTATACTTCGAGCTAAAAACAAGCACCAAAAGCAGAAGCGAGCACGCAAAAAGGGGTACATTCAAGAGGGTGGATCAATAACTGTTCAAGATGGCTAGCAATCCGTTCAGAGGCGTGTGTTTAAGAAGCAACTAAAGGATAATGCTAAGAACATTGATCCAGCATTGCTAACTAAGCAGCTAAGAAGTAGTCATATAAAGGCACCAAGCAGATGTAGCAAGTGTGGTTCATTTGAGCATAATGCTCGAACGTGTAGTTCATAATTCAGCTGCTTCTACCTATGTATCTTCTTTGTTGTTAATGTAATAGGTGGTTGAAGGTAGATCAGATGAAATTTTGACCCACTCGGTGGTGTGACCCACTCGGTGGTGAAGCACGTTAGCTTGATGAGCAAATCTTGAGATCAGTTGCTCGTTTCATACTTTGTCTTGCCTCTAATTCTCTCTCCACGTTTCCAAAACAACCATGGTATGGGCGCCATTGCCAGCGTACAAAACGCTAGCAAGCTCGTGGCCCAGCCTACACCCAGTCTCTCGTAGAGCTGCAGTGAAAACAGCGGAAATGCAGCCGAGAGCACGTAACGTGACAGCATGGCAGCGCCAGCCGCCGACGCCCCGTACAAAGAGCCGTAATGGTCCATCATGAACAAGTTGGCCGGCGCGTAGATTGCCGTAGATGACATGGTGGCAACACCTTGAAACATCATGGGCACGGCCCAATGGATCTCTGGTCTAGCCGTCCAGGCGTAGCCGAAGAGTGCTGATGGCAGAATGAACGACGCAATGAGAGCTGGAAAGAGCCTGTTCTCGGGTGGGAAGGTGTGGTTGGAGCCATGCTCTTGCTGAAAACGCTTCAAGCGAGGCTGATAATAGGAGAAGTCCAAGACGATCAGAAGGATGGGAGAAGTGGCAGCGCCTATGTCAAGGCCCAGGTATGAAAGACTCTGGCTGGTGAGATCAAAGTCGTAAGAAGTCTCGTACACCCAAGAGCTCGCGACTACAAAAGTGTAGATCAAGCCGAACAGGAAGGCGTTGTAAGTGCAGACGAGCGTCACAATGGGCTCCGTCAGCAACATGTGCAAAGGCCGGCCCAGTTGTGTGGTGGCAAAGTACTTCATGAATTCGACAACATTCCGGTCCTCGTGAGGAGGGCCTTCAATCCTCAGCCGTTTTGCGCGTCGTTGCAGAATCAACTTCTTGTAGGATTCTTTGGTAAAGCAGACAGGAATGTAGAACGCCACCGTGAAGAACACAGCAGTCCATTGCGTCCACCTCCAGCCTTTGGCAGCCACTACGAGACCACCAACTAGCGGGGCGAACAGGGCTCCAAAAGTTGGAACAGAATAGTAGAAGGCCATGCTAACGGCACGGTATTGGCCAGCGGTGTAATCGATGATAGTCGCGGATGCATTGCCAATGGCTGGCGCTGCGAAGAACCCGGCAAAGAAACGGCAGATGGTCAACGCCAAGATCGATTGCGAGAAACCTGCACCAATGGTGAAGAGCGCGAAGATAGGGCTCGTCGTCAAGAAGACGACACGCCGTCCAAAGTTCTCGCACAAGGGAGAGCCCACAAGAGGCCCGAGTGCCATGCCGACATTGTAGAAGGACAGTGGCAAAATGGCAAGTTCCTCAGAGATGCCGAACTCTGCGGCGACGAACGAAGTGCCTGGGCTGTAGACTGCGGCGGCAAAGGTGCTCACAAAGGCAAGGAACGTGACGGCGACAGTCGAGAAGAGGCGCCGACTCAGACTGAAGTTTCGAGGATTATCGGGGTCATCCGGACCATTCCAGTCTTTTGCGTGAACGATTTGTGTTGGTGAAGCGGCGATTCCATGCCGCTCCCGAATTTGAACGCATCTTGATGATTCGTCCATGCGTGGCCATGTTGAACTATCATACGGATGCGCATGCGATGAAATGAGGATGGGGAGCGAAGCACGGCGTGCCAACACCACGCCGAGATCGGCCATGCTTGTGTCGCCTTGGTTGAAATGCTGCCGTGAAGAAACAAGGCTCTGGCACAAAGGGAAAAAGATCACCGATTGCAGAGCCTCGACGTGCTCAATGCAGCCTATTGTCATGGCAGCTAAGCTGTCGTTCACAGATCGTTGTTCAGTGAAACCGTCGCCAAATATATATGTATATACACATCCAGAGGAGAGGGTATCTGCCGATGATCTGACCAATCCAAGCACTGTGGCGTGATCCATTGACCGATATCGCTCGTCTTATTGAGCAGGCAGATCAACGGACTGGCTGCCGAATCTTCTTGACTTTGGATTCGTCTATAGCTCTTGAAGTCTTCCTTGTGCGAGACTGAAGGATCAGAATGTCGGCATGATGACCTTCTACAGCTTGCTGCCCTTCCGGTCGACCGCAATGATCATGGCATAAACCGCGCTCAACGTCGGAACGTCCAATCCAAACTCCCTCGCTTTCAACATGGGATGGCCTACGATAACCTCCACCTCCAAGGGCCTGCCTTCATTCATGTCCGTGTGCATACTACTGTAGATGCCAGGCATCGCCAAGATCTTCTCGAACAGTTGATCGACCAGGTCGTATCCTATCGGCACCTTGCAACACTGGGCAATGTCGATGACCTCGCGCATCAGTCGCTTCGTCATGGGCGTAGCTTCGGCAGACGACGCGAGCCAGGTTTGCGTGTCGACGTTGGTTAGTGTCGTTAGAGGGTTCCAAGCGACGTTCCAAACGACCTTCTCCCAGCGCTTGATCTGAATGTTGTCCTCGACATTGAAGTTCGTTCCGCCCGTGCTGAGGAGAGCGGAGAATTGATCCAACCGGCTTTTCTCAATGCCAGCGTCCAGGCCTGGGTTCGGGAAAAGGCCGATCTGCATGTCTTCGGACTTGGTGTGTTTGATGAGGCCCGGGCTGACCTGGGTGGCACCCACCCAGGTCACACAACTGATAATGCTCGATTGAGGGAATATCTTGCGGAAGGGACCTTCATTGCCCACGCCATTTTGGATGATGACAAAGGTGGTGCGGTCGTCCGCCACGTCCCTGAAGAGTGCGGGAGCAGCGGTCGGGTTGATGGCTTTGTGGGCGCAGACGATGTAGTCATATTTTTGTCCCGCATCTGCTGGGGTTGTGTAGACTGCATCCCATGCTCTTAGTTTCTGAGTGAAAGCTACGCATTGACTCGAGAGACGTACCATTATCAATCTTGACTCTGTGGTTGCCGTGGTTTTGACTCTCGATGCTTAACCCCTACGACTGATTAGCCACGGGTTTTGGCTTCTGTCACCCGCGCTGCACTGACATTGGCCTTGACATTCTCATAGTTTGACCTCGCCACCACGCTTAGGGAGACATCGTCGTTCCGACCAAGTATGAAGGCGTAGAAGCCGCCTATGCTGCTTTCGTCAGCTCCAAGTCAACCCTCGCCAGGTGGGAAGGGGAGCGCTCACGCTCCTAGTCCAAACAACAAGACTTTGACTTTGTTGTTGTCACTCATGATAACGGCGAAAGCTCCGGGTTGTCTGGGCAGGACCAATCGTGGATAGAGGCTGGGAAGTATTGCTGCTTGCGTCGGGCGTGTCCGTCAAGCACAAGTAGAGCTCGAGTCAATTGCCGACGACTCGGATTCAAGGGCCGAGTTTGCGCCCCACCTTCAGATTTGGGGGTCACAGTAAAAGCTATCTGGGCTCTCCGTTAGACTTTGAGAGTTCTTGAACTCCCTTGCCAGAATGCACTCCCGCGAAATGACGGGACGCTCAACAAGACTAGACAGACAGCTTGGACAATTCATCGCTCCAAGATCTGTTCTGGACAGAGTTCTTCTAGACGGATGGTCTCTAGACATATGGATGGTCCCGACGCTTTGCGCTCTAGACAGTGTGATCAGCACGTGCGGTTGGCAGACTGAAGCCGAACACGAGCCTTTCGCAACCAGAACACCTTTTTGCGCGACGCAATAAGACACCCATGGGTTTCAAAGTGCGAGGATACCGCCGTACGCGCCTAAACTACAAGACTTACCGCATGTACCTGAAAGAGCAGATGAAGAGGGATGACTAAGACCAGAAGGGCCATCAATACGTTCAATTGTCACGCCCAAACGCCAACGCTCGAAACATGAGGCCATCCGCCGGAGTAGCACTCTGCCTCCCGCCCCGCGCCGCCCATCCCCATCACCACGCCTGCGCGATGGTCTCTAGGACTCGTCAAGCGCTCTCATTCCTCTATCCTATACGTAGCAGAGAATTATACGCACACGTCCTTTGCGTGCGTGCTCCAAAAGCTTTCCGTGCCCTTGAATCGTCCATTCCCAGTCGTCTCCCCGCCGATCCCACAAGACAGACAAGTTGGAGGATTCAACTGACCCCACCCAGCCGCTGCGAACGCCATGCCAAAAATCAAGTCAGAATACAAAAGCGCGCTATAAATGCAGAAGAACGGGCAAAGTCAGCCCAGATGACCAGCGGGTGCTGAACACGACGATGATGGAGGGCCTGGCCAAACGGGGCTCGAGACATCACCCAACACGGCTGCGGGGACCAAGCGTTCTCCGAGAAGCAAAGCCGCCGCACGGCCGCAAAAGGGACGGCCTAACCACGTATCGCGGTCGGCGCTGATGTCTCGGTCAAACAAGTCGTGCCCAAATGGTACGGGTAGCCGAAGCTGATGGGGGATGCGGCGCGCCCGCGCATACCCCCTCCAGTCGCGGGCGCTGGGGAGTCCGAGCGAGAGGAAGCAAACGGGCTGCGGATGACGGAGGAAGGGTGGGTGCGCTCGTTACTCCCATCGAAAGACGGAGATGGCGTGGCCGTGCCGGATGAGGATGTCGACGAAGTCGTTTCTTTCGCCGCGTCATGATTGGGGACTGAATATGCAGCCGTCCCACCCCCTTGCTGAGGTTGCGGTGAAGAGGCTCCTATCTTGCCTGCAGACGAAGAAGGAGTGAACTGCTCGAAGGGGTCGGTCAGCTCACTGCCCTTCATAATTGCAGCCGTGAGGTCGTATTTAAACCTCGGCCGAGTGCGGGAAATGGCCGTTGGCGGAACCTACGTAGCAAAACTTTTGCACCAGATCTTTGTATTGATCCGAGCCGATGGCAGGCCGATCCGCTGCGGTGTTGAGCTCGTCGGGCCGCTCGTGCGCCTTCGTGGGCCCCTCGGAGCGAGCCATGGGTCCAAAGTAGCTGCCGCCGCTCGGCCTCTGGCTGGTGCCCATAAGACCGCTAGTCCGGCCGAGCTTGTCTTGGGCGGTCGACAAGGCGGCCGACAAGGACGCGCCAAAGTCGTACCTCCCGCCTAGCCCATTCGCGGACTGGGAGCCAGCAGGGGCTGGGAACGCGCCCCCTCGCTTGCTCCGAGGCTTCAACTTGACTGAGCCGCCAGATTCGCTCAGGACCTTGTCGGGGAAGCCGAAATGATAGGAAGGACCCTGATCGAAGCTGGACGCAAAGTCGTCGTCGAGCGATTCCGGGCGGCCGCCTTGGGAAGGAGAAGAGGGGAGGTGTCGACTGCGTGGGATGGCGTTGAGAGGTCGCGTTCCGACGCCGTTGGTCTGGACCGCTGGCCTCGCGGGCTTCTGTGCCGCCTTGGTGAAATCGATCTGGTAGTTGGCGCCCGTGTTGTTGTCCCACAGCTCCTGCCCGCCTATGTTGTATCGTACGCAGAGCAGCAACGACTTATTTTCGATGTTTGCTTGATCGGACAATTTGATCTGAAAGTTGAAGCGGTCGAGCTCATCGGTGCAAAGGGTCCGCGAGTCATTGTTGTACTCGGCGACGACCTCGGAAGTCGTCTGCCAGTAGTCGAGAGTGAAGCGGGCCACGACCAATTTTTGAAAGGCGAGATTCTGAACGGCGACGACTCCGACGAGGGTCTGCTTGTCGGCAGAAAGGAAAATGCGCTCTACGCGCACCGGCTTGGTCTTTCGTTCAAAGGTGTCCTGGGGAAAATTGCACAGCTTAATTTCCCGCTCGGGTTTGCCTTGGCCTTCAAATGGAAACTCGACTTCGTTCTCGTACATCTCCACGGGCGAGGCGCCTGCGCTGACGACCGAGGGCTTGTCGAGTTGCAAGAAATGCCTGGTCTCGTTGTCGCTGTCGTTGAAGTGCACCGACTTGTGGTAAGTGGGGGTGCCCGGCATGCTGGAGTACCGCCGGCGGGACGACGGTCTCAAGGCGGGCTTCACCAGCTCTCCAGACTTCTTTCGCACGAGCGAGGGTTTCGACGGAGAACCGTCATCCTCGTCGCTGTCGCTCGATGTTGTGACTGCCTCGTACTGCTGAACCCTCGGGATGACGAGGGCAGTCTCCGTGGACGAACGGGAATGTGAAATCTTGCGTGCTTCAGCCGACAGAGCTGTTGGCGACGTGATCTGTGAGACGGGCGCCGAGGTGTGCTGTACCGGTAATGGCGCCCTCTCTGTTTCAGGCGAGCCCTTCCTCTTCTGATCAATGGCTCGAACAGCCTCTTGCAGCTCTTCCCAGCTCTTTTCCAGCTCCCGAGCCCGCCTGCCACCGGCACGGGCCTCATTGTCACCGTCACTGTTCTCCGACGAGTCGGGGGGAGAGAGAGCGGCGCCCGTGGACATGACGAGGTTGTGTGAGGAGGCTCTCGGGCTCATTTTGCCGTTGGCGAGTGGGGCGGCTTGGGCGAGTGAGTCGGGAGCTTCGGTCGGAGTGGGAGGGGCGCCGTCCGAATGGGAGGCGGACGGGGAGCGTCGATGTTTGCGCAGGTATGAGGAGGAGGCCATGGAGCGAGGCGGGGAGGGGCGGCCGACGGATGGAGAACGGGGTCCATTGTCGTGAAGCTGGGTGGAACTTCGGGTGAGGGTGGGACTGGGTGATCTCGTGGAAGCAGGAGACTGCTGCGAGGGCGGGGTGTAAGGCATTGCTCCGGCGCGGGGGAGTCGAGGCGGGAAGGGTGAGATTGGTAGGGCGTGTGGGCGGGTTCAAGGCGTCGCGGGCATGAGAGGTCGATTCCAAGCTGTTCAGCAGACTGGCACAAGCGGAGGGTCCGTCAGCGGTGCCGCTGTCGCGCACATGCAGGCAGCTCGTGAATGAGGACTCACCGAAGGATAAGCCGAAGCGTCGCCCGGGCCGGAGACGCTGGATGGAAGAATGGGCTTTCTTTGTAGGGGCGCAGCAGGATGCAGAGGACAAGATCGCGGGGCGGCTCCAGAAGCGGGCAGGACGAGATGGGCGGCGGGGTCGGGACGAAGAAGGCGCCGTCGACCTGGAGGGCGCAGACAATGGCGCACGGGGGCAGTTCGCGGCAGGCGAGGAGGAGGAAGAGGGAGAGGGCGAGGGG
>JAWXCT010000094.1:10862-41278 GCA_034509035.1 Saxispiralis lemnorum
CCGGGAGGACATAGCTGTTTAGCCCTTCTAGGGGTTAGATAAAGACTTGCCTGTCCAAGTTGGGATTGAGGAAGGCTGTCTTAACATCGATCTGCCTTCTATGCTATCTATGCTAGGTTGCAAGGGCAAGAAGGATCCTCCTAGTTGCTGCTCTTAGAGTAGGGGCAAAGGTGTTTGTAAAGTCAATACCCTCTCTCTAGGTGAAACCTCTAGCAGTCTATCTAGCTTTGTACTTCTTAATTGATCCATCTAGTAGGTATTTGGTCTTAAAGACCCACTTTCCAGTTAGAGGCTTAGCTTTAGGGGGCATCTTAGACTTGTTAAGATACTCAATAGTGCTAGAGGACTCTAGGGATCTCATTTCCTTAAGCATAGCAGCTTTCTAGTAGTAGGCTGCTAGACTGTTGAGGGCTTTATAGTAATCCTTTGGATCAATGCTCTATTAGGTAGCCTGCCCAACATAGAGCCTCTTGTAGTCGTGCTACTGCACATTTCTTCCGGACCTTGTTTGTGTTTGTTGCAGAGCTAGTAGAGATTTATCTCTCTTCCTCTTGCCTGTAGTCTCAATGTGCGGGAACGGCTGCATGAGGGTGTTGCCGTGCTTCTCCTAGTCTTCTTCTAGGACTAGTTGGACAGCTAGAGACAATGGTTCGGGAGTTGGAGCTCTTAGCTCTCTAAAATAGGGCTGCTCCCCCTGCTCTAGGAGAGAGTGTGCGTCCTCCCCCTGTTCTAGAAGAGGGTGTATGTGCTCCCCTTGCTCGGATTAATAATAAGCTTGCTAGGGTGCCCCTTGTGCAGTATAAGGGGTTCCTAGCACTCCTAGGTCCTCTTAGGCTTCTTGGTCCTCTTAGGCTTCCTAGTAGTGCTGTTGGGTGTTACTATAGTTGTAGCTAACATCTGCAAAGTTTATTAGCAGCTCCTAGCTGCTTTAACTCTCCCCCTAAACTTAGAAGGTGTTAGGGGTTTCTAGCAGGTTAGCAGTAGTTCTTATGCATTTCTTAAAGGTTGTGTCTTTGTCAAAGGACACATAGGGAGTGTAAATGATCCTGTTATGCTATACTCCTGTAGATGTATTATAGACAGGGAACTAGACAAGGCTTTTCTATAGGCTTGAGATTAGAGAACTAGGACTTGTTGTTAAAGATGTAGAAGGAAGAGCTAGAGTTATAAATAATGCTTTTAGAGGATAGGCTCTTTATTCTAGTAGAGGCCGCTGTAAAGGGAGAGCTGCGATTAGGCTAAGCAATTGCTAACAATAAGAAACTAGAGGATGTGTTGCTGTTACTTTCTTAGTCCGAGTAGTTCTTGTTAATTGCTGCTGCAGCCTTGTGTTGCGGCTTCTTGCCACTTTTGTTGTTGTTCTTTCCTTTGGCTTTCTACTCTTTTAGGGCCCTATTAGGGTGCTGCTTGTAGCAGTCTGCATTAGTGTAGTTGTGCCTGCACTGTGTGCAGCGCTCCTAATTGTTAGACACCTTCTGTTAGGGTGCTGCTGCTAAGATGTTTTAGGGGCCGGACCTGTAGCTAATTAGTGCTTTCTCCCTTCTTAGGGATGTTACTATCTCTTTAAAGGACACACTCTCGGGCTTGTATTTGTGCCTCTAGCTCCTTAGCTATTTATGCTAGGTTGTACCTATCTTAAAGAGAATGTTGATGTAGATTCTTAGAAGGGCAAGCTCTAAGATTAGTACTTGATTAGCTTAGGCATATTGCTTAACGGCAGTCTTGTGCTGTTAAAGGCAGTACTAGAAGGTTTCACAGTATTTGAGAGTGTTAGATCTATAGAGTTTGATAGAGTTGAGGGCTCTAATAGCTTTATAGATGTCTACAGTAATAGTGGGCCTGTAGGTTATAGAGATAGTGTCAATTAGGTCCTTGGAGCTCTTCCTAGTAGAGCTAAAGTCTAGTCTTATACTCTTATGTAGTCTAGACATAATAATGCTATATGCTATAGCATTATTCCTGTAGAACTCTCTAGCTCTTTCTTTAAACACTAATTAAGGCTTATTGGTCTCCTAGACTAGTAGGGAGATCTTGTCCTCCTAGTCAATGTTATAGAAGACATAGCCTAAACAATCCTTCTTAATTAGAGCACCCTTAAGCATAGTCCTCTATGCTAAGTATAAGGCACCCTTCTTTAGGATCTGGTTGTCCCTAGCTGATTTGATCTCTTAGTTACCTATGCTTGGAGTTTTAGCCTCTTAGATGCCAATTTACACTCTTATAGGGATGCACTATCCTCTAATATAGTTTGACAGCTCTGCTTAAGAAGCAGCCGGGCTTATAACCTGTTGTGCACAGAGTTTGGTGTGAAAGTGCATAATCTATGGATGCGAGCTACACAGAGACGAGATGAAGACCCTTCACAGGTCATGTGATTGCAGAGTCACATGACAGGCATGCTGCCTTGGCAATCCTCATCACAACAGAATCCAGGCTCTGGGAGATGATCTTCTACACTCATTGCGGTGTCGATGTACTGTTAGAGAATGTGTGGCCTTGCCATAAGACAGAAAAGATTCAAGAGCCTCTTTCATGTTATCCAGGAAGGGGAGGAACAAAGCTGGGAAACACCAAAGGAACGGAACGACTGGCGGCAGATTGTCGGGTGCGATGTGAGTCAGTCATGTGATCAGTCCTGCCTCGTAAGTAAGACGTGAGCTATCTCCATGAGATGTTGTCTCTCGCCACCTTTACACCTTTTTTACGCTCTTTGGCCTCTGCGCCCTTCGTACCCTGTGCACCCCTCCCACCTCCCCAATCTTGCGAGCCCGAGTTAAACGATGCCTATGAGACTGAGCATCGACTTCCTCGCCAAGAGCTTCGAATGCAGTAGGACGAGGTAGATGTACGATTTAGTCGCCGGGGAGTCGCGAGACACGACGGATGCCGCGCGCTCTAGTAGAAGAAAAGCAGGCCAGCGTTTGAGGGACGTCCTCTCCTGGAGCAAAGAAGTCTTCTCCCTTTGTACACAGGCAACATCCTTCACCATGCTCGCTGCCTCGTTTGATAGCTTTGTCTTTGCTGCAGCTAGCAGCGGAAGTATCGGGGTCTCCTTTGGAAGACCGTTGCTGGTAGTGTAATGTAGGAAGGGTACAGCGGGTAAAATAGGATTGGCCGCCGGCGCAAGCGTGGTAATCTTGACGGATGTGTTCCTTGCACGAAAAAAAAAAAAAAGGTAACATGACCGATGAGCTGTCGATCCCGGCTTTGATTGCCCGGTCAAGCCGAAGTAAGGCTTGCCAGTCTATCTGATTCTATAGCCCCGATTGCCATGTTTACCCTGAGCCCGCCACGAAGTCAGGTCCCTTTCTGGATGTACAAGGCAATTGTTAGCTAAAGTCCGCGTGCGCAAAACATCCAAACGTCGACTCCGTACCTTGCAATCAGAGAAGATCCTCTGCTGATCTGGGCAAACCGCTGAGAGTATGTCGCATCGATGCAATGCCACGGAAATAGCGACTCGATCGCTAAAGCTGTCAAGATGGATCGTTGTTCGACGCTTCAACAGAGGCGTTCCGGATGAGATCTTCTCTACGCAAAAGACCGGCCGGCCCATTATTAGAAAGTAGGACAATGACATCCGCAGCGCTTTCTGTAGAGCCTCCTTTCCCGCAGGTGGAAGCGCCGGCCGGCAAAAAACATGGCCAACGCATGCGGACGACTGCGCATTGTGAATCGGGGCTTGTTGGACTTCGAAGTAGAACAGGCAGGTGTATATGGAGTCCAACACGCCGAGGGCGACATCACGTGTAGCGAAATAATTCGATGTTTGCCTTTGGAGGTTCTGCATTGCTCCTACATCGTCTGGTGCAGACTCTGCCCTGTAAATTCGGAGATTGACTCCATGATAGTGGTGTCTGACCCCGTTAGGGAGACTATTGTACAGATCCTGCCATATCATCTCCCGATCAAGACTTCGCATAAGGGTCTAAAAATCCCGGGAAACTTATCAATTCTTCACTGGCGAAGGAGTGCACATATGTATCTGACGCAGTGAAGGCTCAACACAACCCGTTCCTAGCGAAAGAGCAAAACCTGGGTCCTCTTGCTGTGGCCATAGGAATTCGGTCTCCCACAGCGCTACATTCAAGGGGCTATTTTGTTGTAGACCCCCATCTTGGAATGTGGCCAGATGCTCAAGGACTCTCGGCTTGAAGAACCTGAACTATGTAGTCTCTGGTTATCTTGACATGTTCTGATTAGCTTTACCCTGGTGCTGCAGATGTGCAGCTCGCACTAAAGATGAATGTTAGCGATGCTGTCGTGGTCACGGCGTCCATTTCGATTCCTGAAGCGCAACTGCGCAACAAACAAAGGGGCTCCCCGGCGGTTAGGAGCCATTCGTAACTCGACATCCTTCTATAGAGAGCCGTTGTTCGCGCCCACGTGCGCAGTTGGTTCTACAATCTCGCCAGGACGCGGGCCGACGAAATGCATAATCAACACTGCTAGGGCGATTTGAATGCGAGCTCGAGGGCGAAGATACTCATACTCGTCACGAGTCTCAAGATGGTTAAGAATGTCGAGTATTACCGAGCGATCAGCAAGCGCCTTTGTTCGAGCTTTCGTCGACAGACTTTCCTCCCTCCGAATACCATTGGCAATATACCGCGGAAGTTAGCCATCCAACTATTGCAAAGTCGAACGATCGACGCACCTGGTTCACGTCAATGGTCTCCCTTGATGAATAGCGATGTCCAGTCTGACGGCTCACTCCGAGGGGAAACTCTGTCCAGTACTTCGCCAATGTCCGCACATTCATCTTGTCGGACAGCGTGCCTTTTTTGCGTCGCGCCTGTCATTTCCAAAACGCGATGACTTGATTGTACTTTGTGACCGGTTCAAAGGGTCGCTCAGCATCGAAAGGCAACGCAGCTGCTGTGCAGAGTCTAGCTTGGCGCTCGATCAGTTGTTCGTTGAATCGAAACAGGGGAAGCCGGACTTGCTCCGACCTTTCTCGTACAAATATGTGCAAACATTGAATGTATGATCGCTGCGAGAGCTGGGCAGCTGTTGATCGGAATGGTTTGTCATTATGGGCGATCGCGAGAATGTCGTTGTGCATGTGCGATAGCGGAAGGCAAGAGTTGAGAACGGGGAAGGAAAGCAGAATGTCTGGCGACCACGAATTGATCGCAGATGGTCCAAGCCTGAGGCCAGGAGGTCTGCCGCAGCACCTGTACAACGCCTAGCATCTCGATGGGAGCCGCTGTTGGCCGAAGTACGAAACCTCAAACCGCAGAATTGGTCGCGATCAGATCACATTGACTATCCAGACAACCGGTCAAGATTCAATTCAGTTGCCAGAAGACGTGATGTGACAGGTGGACACAGTTCGTTCATTCATAGATCGTAAGCAACAGCCAAACTTTGAACACGAACGGCAATTCCCTTAACACCCTCCTCCCACCTCCACCCCCTACAACCTCGCCAACCCCACCGTCTCCTTCGGCGCATGATAAGTCGGCACCTTCATGTCCAGCGCCCTCCCGCTATACCCCAGATCCTCTGCCGTCAGGACGGAGCACTTCTCCCCGATCAGCAGCGCGGTCGAGTACGTGTTGCAGCCGACGTTGTCCGGGCAGACGGACAGGTCGGCGACTTTCAGGCCCTTGACGCCGTGAACGTTGAGGCGCTCGTCCAGGACGCCATGTTTGACGACTTCGTTGCCGGACTTGGGGCCCATGGAGCAGGTGCCGAGGGAGTGCCAGGTGGTTTCGACGTGGCGCTGGAGTGTGGGGAGGAGGTTTTAGTAGGAGGGTACTTGGAGTTTGGGGGTTGGGGAGGGGAGGGGCGGGCGCACCTTGACCCATTCTTCGATGTGGGCAATGTCTTCCTTCGAATAGACGAGGTCTTTGCGGACAGACTGCGTTTGTCAGCACATGCACAGGCGAGCACTATCACTGAACAACTCACGGCCTGGTTGCTGGTAAGAACGTTTGGCTTCGGCGGCTCGCCGGGCTGCACGGGCATGGTCCACGAGCCGTGCTGGATGCCGGCGGAGAAGTTATTCGGGCCAGCGTAGGCTTTGGTGGTAGCCAGGTCCATGTCCAGCGCACGGGCTGGGCTGTCGTAGGCGAAGTGCTGCGGAGTGTCAGTTCTAGGGATGGTGCGAGGGAAAGTGGATGATGGAGCTTACAGGGTGCATGCCGGTGACTTCGCCGGCGTAGGCGTCCATCCTCCTGAAGGTCTCCCTCGACTTGATATAGGCCCAGACCATTGGGGCCATGTCGCGCTTGTCGTTCATGAAGCCTGCAAGCGTCAGCTGGGCCCACCGTGCAAATGCGGCGCTACTTACCAGCGTCAAAGTCAGGCGCATCGTAGGCCGAAGGGCTGGTGATGTGAGTCGAGCCACGAGAGAAGGGGTACTCGAGGAACATGAAAGACGTGATCACTTTGGCGTTGTGCGGCATCATCATGTGGTCGCCGAACCATCCAGCAATGACCTGGGCGACAATTCTGGTTAGCCAAGGGCAACAATGGAAGATGGGAATAGCGGCGCCAACTTACGGAGTAGTGCATGACAGGCTTGTCAGGCTTGTTCTTAAAGTACGTCTCCCAACCCGAGGTAAATTCCGGCGTAGGCCAGCTCTTCATCTCCTCGAGCTCCTTCTCCGTCGGCCGGATCTTCACACCCGCATCAATACCGTTCGTCGCCAGCGGTCCAGTACCAGTCATGTTCCACTGGTTGAACACCTTGTCCTGCGTCTCCTTGTCGCCACGTACAAAGTCGTCGAAGGTCTCGACGTGCGGCTTGGCGCGGTAGGTGGCGAAGGTCAGGTAGTGGTCCTGGAAGTTGAGACCGACGCCGGGAAGGTCGATCAGGGGCTTCACGCCGGCTTTGCGGAGCTTCTCTGGGTCGCCGATGCCTGAGCGTTGGAGGATGAGGGGCGAGCTCAGCGTGCCGGCGCTTACGATAACGAATTTGCGCGCGCGGTAGTCCTTGTACCTCTGCTCTGTCGGGGAGAGGGGCTTGGTCGGGACAGTCCGGACGCCCTTGCACTGGTCGCCTTCGATGATGACCCTCTCCGTCTTCGTATTGCAGACGAGGTGCAGGTTCGTGTGATTGGCCCTGGTGCTGTGGATGTAGGCGTGCGCGGAGTCAGAGCGGCGACCAGTGTCGCGATTGATCCATTTGAGCCAGTGCTCGGCGCCGTGCGCGGTGGTCAAGTCCTGCAGGTCGTCCGTAACTGGGATGTCCTGGGACTCAGCAGCGCGGAGGAAGTCTTGCATCACGGGGTAGGTGCTGACGCGAAATCAGCAGCATGCATGGGACTTCTGAGTAGAAAGATACTTACTAGTTGCCAAAGCTGACCTTGATCGGACCCTCAAAACCGTGCATGTCACGGTTCTGGGATGCGCGCTGATAGGTCTCGTGCTTCTTCATGAGAGGGATCAGCTCCTTGGTGGTCCAGCCCTTCATCTTGAAGTCGTCATAGTCGGAAGCGGAGGCGCGAGTGTACATCTGCCCATCGTCAACTATCGTTTTGCTTAACAAGTAGCAACTCGTTCATACCATAAAGTTGATCGAGGATCCGCCACCAAGCACATGGGCACAAGGGACGACCGCGCGGCGGCCAGCGAGCCACTCCGAGGGCCTCGAGTAGTAGAAGCTGGCGCGCTTGGCGTCCAAAGCCATGTTCCTGGCAAAAAGAGAGTCATCAGTCTGGAGTAGACGAATTGAGCGTCTTTTTTGAGATCATACCTGGGATAGATACCCGGCCTGTACACCCATTCATCGTTCAGATTGCTCTCACCGGCCTCGATGAGCATCACCTGGAGGTTGTGGTCCAGGTTCGCCAGCCTACCCGCCACGACACATCCTGCCATCGCCGTCAGTCAACCTTTTCTAGCCGTGAGCAAGCTCGCAACTTACCACACGACCCACCCCCCGTCACGATGATATCGACCTCATCTGGGATCGTCATGATGGCTTGCTACTCAACTTTTTCTTGCAAAAATGTCGTCAAGGATCACGCAGTTGCACTCAAGAGAAGAGGCAAGTCGCTGGAAGAAGAAGCACCTAAACGACCCGTAACGAGGGAGGAGCATATATGCGATCAAGCTCCCCCCGCACGACCAGATGCCCCGCAATCGCGTCCTCGGGCCAGTGGAGTCGCAGCGCAGCTGCAGCCACGCCAGCCACGCCGTCTGGTTTCGACGGGGAGACAGCGAGCAAAGGAATGGCGCTTGACCCAAAGCGACCGGATCGGCTAGGACGGCGTCCCGTCGGCAGGTGCCAGGAGGATTAAGCTGCGCGGAGAAGGATGCTGCAGCCATTGGGACGGCGCCGTGTTGCCTGCCGAGAGGCGCTTGGTGCTTGAGGGAGGATTTCGGCGGGTACGTCGTCGCTGCTGACGAGGGGGGCGAGACCGTCGGTGGACTGGCGCAAGATCAGCTTCGCATAGCTCTATGTGGAGAACGCGGCTGCGAGGATCGCCTCAACCCCCGCCATCGAGCTTCAAGGTTTGTTTGCCATTGGAGTGCCGTTGCCGCCGTGGGCTTGGGTTGTTTCTTGTGCCGACGTGGACGGGCAGATGCTTGCCTGTTGAGCCGGTCGAAGGAGACTGAAGGAAACCGGATCCTCTTCAAAAGGCAGAGGCGATGGAATGCGCTGCAACCAATCTTCTGTCGCGATAATACCGATCATGTTGCCCCCGCCTCGCATGTGTCGAACAGAGCCTCCTTGACCCCACGACCCCAAGCCCCCAAGCATGCGCCCTGCATTCTCGTGGGTCCCCACGTACGCCTGCACGTTCTCCGCACTCACCCACTTTCCACCAAAAAGCCAGTCAGCAAGCGTACGTGAGCCCAACCCTGGCCATCGCTCGCAACACCCGTATCTGTCCGAGCGTCACAAGCAGGCATCGTCCAACAGACGTGACGTTGGAGCTCCCCCCATGTGGGGACGACGGAGGCGGGCACGGCGGGACCGCCGGCGGGATGAGCCTTACCCCACAATTCGCGACGCGGCAAGCGGGGGGAGCCTTGTTTTGGCTCCCCCGTGCTCCCGACGCAGTGCAGGCGGGCAACGCGTATACAGGGGCGCACTGTTTGCGGGGAAGCTTGAACAGGCTCGGAGAAACATGCGAAGTTATCCGGTAGGCGAAGCTTTCAGGCTGAGCTGATGAACCCACGGAGGCGTGCGCGCATTGGCACGAGGACGGATGGGACGCAGTCCTGGCTGCCCAGACGAGGTCACGAGGGGTTTCTTGAATGGACGGCTTTTTGTGAGGTGATGCTGGAGTTGTGCGGTTTCGTTTGCCGAGCGACTATTTACCCCATGCATAGCGACAAAGGAAGCTGCGCGACTGCTATTAGTGTCAGCGAGGAGATCCATCAAACGCGGCGCTAGCCCATCGCCAGCGGTGCAACGGAAGGGTCGATGCTGGCGTGCTCGGCGGTCTCCTGACACTGCCAGTATCTTCCCAGTACAGCACGAGAGGACAGAGTTTGGCAGCAAGTGAGCAAACGTGAAAGTCTCTTGAGTCAGCGCTGAAGTCTAAGAAGCTAGTAGTGCCGGCCACGCCTGCTTGTGGGTGCCCGAAGCATTGGTCCTTCAGGGTCATGAGATCTGCTGTGCCCCAGTGCTCATAGCTCTCTATGCACTCGGCCCCCAGCATATGCGCGGTCCCCCGGATCTTGCTACTCCCTTGAGGCAGCTGCGGAGCTACAGACAGCCAGGTGGTCACCGTCCGCAGTTTGATCTGTTGTTGGACCATCTTTGCCGCAGAGTCGAAGCATGTTGTTGTGGGCGATCATAGCGGAAAGCAATACCACTGCTTCGAGTCACTGCAATGCACCGCCGGTGAAGAGGTGCAGCAACAATGGGTTCGTACATCTCAGGTACGCCCAAGTGCTGAGCAGCGAGTGTCTCATTGCGGATTTATGCAGTTGAACCTGCTCTGCAAGGAGTGCGAGATTGGCGCGCCAAGGACGCAGAAAGTCCCTCTGATCACCTCGTGTTGCTTTACTGCTGCTGCGGAGGCGGCGGCATCATCTGCGCGGCCATAACCTGGTGCTTCTCGTTCCACTCGCGCACACTCATCATGGCATCCTCCTCCATCGCCTCCGGCCGCTCGACCGGGTACTCGTCCATCGCCACGTCCGCGTCCGCTTGCGGCTCCCCCTCCCCAGCCTCCCCCGGCATCTCCCCTGCGTCCTGCACCTGCCCATCGACCACCACCACTTTTCTCGGCCGGCCAGGCTTAATCCCATCCTTGACATGATCATTCTTCAACTGCATGCCTCTCATGCGCGTCGCCTTGCTGTCCTCCCCTCCTCCGCCCCCCTCCTCGCCCTGCCAGCCATCGCCGCTCTGCCACCCGTTACCGCTGCGCCAGCCGGCGTCGCCGCGCCAGCCGCGCTCTTTCGCCTTCGTGACGAGGCGTTGCTGCTGCCGCGCCGTCACGCCCGTGATGGCGTGAATCTGGACGTTGGTGAGTTTTGTGAAGGTCTTGAGCGTGATGACCTGAGCGCGCGTGGACTCGTCGAAGTGACGGGCGCTTGGGGGCTTCTGTTTGAGGGCCTTTTGGGCGGCGGCCTTCTTTTGGAGGTATTTGCTCAGGGGAGGTGTGGCGGTTGATGTCGCGTTCGAAGCGTTTGGGGTGGGTTGGGCCTGGGTTGAGGGTGTGCGATTCTTGAAAGGCTGTGTGGGTGGAGGCTGCGGCGGCGCTGATGGAGTCTGAAGGGGTGGAGGGCCTTGGTAGGGAGGGGCATGGCTCGGGGTGAGGTGTTGCGGCGGATGCTGGTCCAGCGTATTATGATGCGGATGCGGATGCGGATGCGGCGGTGGATGAGACGGATCGTGATGGTGCGTCGATGGGGTCGCGCTTCCGTATGGGTTCGGGGGGACGGTAGTCGAGGGGTCAGGGTATGTTGGAGCGGGAACCTGGTGCGGCGGAGCAGAGCCAGGACGAGCCTGGATGGAGGGACTCTGCTGCGCGAGCGCGTGGATCGACGGGATCCGGGGAGCGAGGTTGGGATCCATGGTGGGCGATGGTGACGGTGGGATTGGAGGACGTCCTGGATGCGACATGACTTTGCAGGTGTTCGGAGCGCAGCAGAAACACTCGCGACTGGACAAAACACGTGCCGCGGGGTAAGTCTCCGCCTCCCAAAGTGGCAGCTTGTTGACTGCAAGAGCATTGTTGTGACTGCGAAAGGGGTTTCTGCGACGCATCCAAGGAGAGAGTATCATCGATACACTGATGAACGAAATTGAGTCCTGCTTGGCCGTGCTTAATAAGTAAATGCGGTGTGTGGTGAGCGAGGGGACATGACTGACCCGCGACAAGCGTTTTGGCGTCGTCTTGAGTCTTGAGCTGCAAAAATGCAGTCCCTTCTCACGTCGCATTGAAGCTCATACCTCCTACATTGCAGACTGCCAACAATCGTAATACTTTGCTGTATATACCAGTCTGTATTTGAGTCTTTCATTTCCTGGGGGTACTCATCGTCTGCACCATGATGTTCAAGACCATCAACATATTTCGAAGCAACTGTGACTACCTCAAGGTTCGTTCCAACGACCAACTGTCGAGGGGAGGGTCTGACTTGATGTGCAATATACGGTGCTCTTAACATGCACGTACCTAATGCAAATGTTGGACACCTGTCAAGCCCGTTCACTATGACTATCTGATCAATGCCTCTTACTCACGGTAGTGAACAAACACGTAACAGAAAAGTGGCAACGACCTCCTTCCTAATCAGGCAATGTTTGGTGATTGGAGATCTAGATACACTTCTATCTACCCTCGTCCCGAGATATATCCCTACACTGACAAGAGAATCACCCTCGCTCGAACAAAGAGTGGTACTGTGGCAACTTCACGCCAGCCGCCGTTAATCCACACCCTCAAATCGCGCAGTCTGCGCCCCTCGAACGCCGTCGCTGTGATCCCAAAGCAAACCCAACCAAACAGTCTTGAGATCCCCTCCGCGCCCGCTCAATTCTTTTAGACGTCGAAGCGTGCGTCCATGTCGTCATCCTCGTCCATCTGGGAGTTCTCGACATCGCTCTCCCCGCCATCAAAATGCGCCTCGCCCATAGATACCGGTCCATCATCATCCACAACGCCCTCCCACTCCTCCTCCGCAATATCGCTACGATCCACATTGGAGTCGGTGTCCGCCTCCGTATCGCCATCTTCCGGTGTGAAGTCAATAGCCTTGGGATAGTTCGTATTGCTATGCGGCGTAGCGTACGCGAACGGGGTCGTGCCCCCGCGGTTGCGGCTGCTAGTGCCCTGGCTGCGAGCTTCGCCCGTGTGAGGCTCGGACGTGAAGGGGGAGGGAGGCTCGCGCGACCAGCGGGGCGTGAAGTAGTTCATGCCGCGTCGCACTGCGCGGGGAGAGGGAGATGCGTCGGCGCTTTGCAGCGATTTCGGCGCTCTCTTCGGAGATGCGCCGCGCGTGGCCGGCGGCTTCGAAGCTGGCGATGCGGCGCTTAGGGACTGGCTCTCTGCCGTGGTCGGACGTAGCGTGCGAGATGGGCATGGAAGCGGTGCGTTGGCGGGGCGGAGGTGCCTCCGACACTGACAGCGAGGGGCGCAGGTCTGGCAGGTCGGCGTCCGGCGGGTCGGACTGGTCTGGTGCGCTCCAGGGCGAAATCTGGGAGGCGAACGACGAGTAGGTGCTGATGGGCTGGTCGAGCTGCTCATTGTACGTCCAGCAGGCCTCGATGGCCACTTTGCCGGCTTGGACGGCTTGCTCAGCGTCCGCCGCGTTGAAGACTGGCAGTCTTCGAATGGCCGGCCAAGAGTATCCGGATTCGCTCCGTTGAATGTATGCTGAGGGCGTGGTAATGTAAAGGCGACGGGACCCATCGCTTACGTTCATCAGGATGCTGGATTCCAAGAATTGAGCGGTCCATATCCCGGATGTGACCATTTCCGATGGAGAGAGGAACCTCAAGCGCGAAGACTTGCGCACTTTGCGAAGAGGAATGAAGCGCTCGTTTAGACCTTGGTAACGATTGGTTTCCTCGTATGTGCCATCAACGGTAGTCTCGAGGATGTCCCCAAAAGCGCTGGCAAGAGCGCTCTGAATGTGATGTGCGTCACAACCAGTAATTGAAACATCTTGCACCAGTCCTCTGCTTGCCAGCCGCTGAAACACGGTGCCGTGTGGTCCGCAAGCTTTAGGTGACAACCAATCCTCAGTCTCATCTGCCCAAGCTTCGATCGACTCCGTGGTCCAGGCACCATCCTCCGGAAGCTTGAAGGACGATGCTTGACTGGCCTGCGCCCCGCTCCACTCCTGCGAAGGCCGCGGGGTGGACTTCAGAGATCGTTGAGTGGCTTCTGCGGCCGTGAAGAAGACTCCTCGCATGTCGCGTCCAAAGGGAAGCAGGACTACCTGGATGTGCCAAGGCCTACCATACGATGGCAGGGCAGCGTCTTGTAGGTCAGTCACGCTTCGTTCCAAAGACTCGATTCGCGGTCGAAGATGCGCATCTGTCGCCAGCGTTGCCAGCAGCGAGGCTTCCGCTTGCGTAGCAGCGTCAAGATCGAAGGAGCCGTCAGGTCCGAACGCGCTGCTCCTGTTTGGCAACGCTCGCCACTTCTTCTTCTTGCCTGCGCTGGGTTCTTGAGGACTTGGCGGAGGGCTCTCCTGGGCTTTCTCTTGATCGGTGCGATACTGCTCTAGATCGAGAAGGCGACAGTCTACATGCTCGAAGCGCTCGTGCACCTCTTCCGTAGGCATGTGAGAGAAAGAAAGGTTTTCAAGAACGTCCAATCGATGGCCATAGTTGCGAACAAGGTTCCATAGATCCTGGTCATTCCTCTCAAATGCATGCGGCCCAGGCTGTCCTAGGCTGGCCTTCGCGTGCGTCTCATGCTGCGGCCGAGGGCTTTGAACCGGCTGCTGGCCTCTAGGCTGCTGGTAGAATTGCGTTGGGCGTAAGTGGGCAGGCGAGACTTTGTAGCAGTTCGAAGCACTTTGCGCCGTTCGAAAGTCAGGGGTGCCTGCGATACTGGGTGTGGCAACTTCGGTAGCGCTGTAATCCTCCGTGCTAGGTCTTGCTTCAGCAAGATTGGGAATATTGATCGGTGGTCCCATGTGCCGCGCTGATTGCACTCGTTGATGCAACGGTGGAGGCGGGACGTATGCGTTGTAGTCGGAAACACTTTGCGGAGCTGTCGAAGGGAGTCTCGACGCGTCTGGCCCTGCATCTTCCTGCTCTTGGTCGCGAGCAAAATTGTTTAGAGCTTGCCACACACGCGTATTGATCGACTGCGATCGAGATCTCGCGTCGGGTTGGATTCCCAATCCTGCGGGCCCTGGTGAAGGCAGCGCGCCTTGTCGTGCAGCGACATACCCTGCTGGTGCTTGTTGAAACGGCGGTGTCGGTCGTAAGGTCTCAACCCCTCTAGCGACGGCATGTCCCGTTTCTCCTGATCCGTTGCCTCGACTCTCACCATCGACAGGCTCTTGCGTCTTCTGCTGACTGAAGGCATGGTGAAAGCAAGCATGATGCCCACAGAAACACCACGCTCCCTGCAGAACCGCAGACTGCGCACTCGGGAGACCCGCATTCAACCAAAATCGTTGGCATCCACACGCGGCATGCGCGCCCGCGCCAGAGTCGCGAAAATTACACGACCCTGTCGGGAGTCCTTGACTGCCCACCACTCCTCCTCCTCCTGCATTCAGCCAAGGCTCCCTGCTTCTTCCAACATCGACATGTGGGAAGGCCGCCATTGGCGGCTACCGCGCATGCCACCAATGGCCGTTGAAGCTCTCAGCATGCCATGTCTAAGCGGTGTGAGGAAGAGTCGTCGAGGCAGTGATCGGATGGTCGCTGGAATGGCAAAAGATGATGAATCGAAAGCAGTCCCGGGAGGCGGAGGAGGGTCTTCTTTGCAATCTCGAGTCAACGGGAGTGGAAGGTGGTGGGGAGGGTTGTGGCCAAGATGTAGAGGATGGCAAGTGAGAGACAAGAGGTGGAAGAGAAGCAGAGTGCAGGCACCCCGCGGTCGTGATCGCGTGGACTAGCGCGTGGCTTATTACCGTATGGGGTATGATATGAAACATGAAGGCCCATTTGTTCGAGAATGATTGGATCATAAGGCACATCGGGGGCGGCCTCTGCCGAGCCCCGCGCCATTGCGATCTCATATCAGTTGCCCAGACACCGCCTTCAACAAAAAGATACGACACGTCAACTCCTTCCTTCCGGCTCAACGCGCGGGACAGATGACCTACACGACTCCCGATGGCTCGCACTTCTCTGTGCGCGAAGTGTGGTTGCAGAACGACAGCTGTGCGGACTTTGAGTACACTACCATCAGCGCGTATGTCGACAGCGTGGCATACACGGGCAAGCTGAACCAGCACCTGAACGAGGTGGACGATGCAAGCGTGTTGCAGAGTCTCAAGCCTGTGCCTCTGGATTGCATTAATCCAAAGTACCCGTCGGGCTTCACGACAGTGCCTGCATTCGAGCCAACCAACTCTCATCTGGAGGCCCCTTCGTTTCTGTATGATGACTGCCGTCCGGGCGATACATTTTTCGCTGATTGCGTGCTGACCGAGATGACAGTACTTGAGCGCCTCAGAACAGAGCCGCACCCTAACGTCTTCAGATATTACGGGTGCGTTGTCCAAGAGGGACGAATCACACACATCTGCCTTCAACGGTGTATCAGCAGCCTGGCGGAATATCTAGGGCGCAGCGACGGCCAAAAGTCCAACCACGACAAACTTCTTTGCGATATACAGGCCGGAATGCAACATCTCCATTCAATCGGTCTTGCGCACAACGACCTTAAGCCAGAAAATATCTGCTTCGATGAATCTGATGATGCGGTACTTGTGGACTTTGACAGCTGTCTACCATTCGGCAAGCTACTGCTAAAAGGCGTGGGCTCCTGTGTTAAGGCCGACTCTCGAGCTTCCATTTCGGACAAGAAGAACGATTTCCAAGGACCCCGCGATATCGAGGACTACCTGAAGCGTCATGGGCGGCGGGCTAGCCTAGAAAGTGATGAGTTTGACAGAGTATGCCTCGTCTGCCGCTAATGAAGAGCCAGTGGCTGGCCTGCCAGTATTAGCCGTCCGGTCCTCCACAGGAAGTTGCCGGGCCAATGCCAGGATTTCGCTATCCAAACAGGTTTAGTTGAAAGGCACAGCAGATGTGCAAGATGTAGACGAGTGTCCCGACACGAATCCTCATGCTGCGTTCAGCGTGGGGCAGACGTAAGGCCGGAGACCTACAAAATGGCTAATGGCAAACATCGCTAGCGTCGCGTTCATGGAGGGGGCCCGCGCTTCTGTAGGCTACGCAGAGGAGACTCAAGCTATGAGCGAGCGCGAGGAGCACTTACGTCGCATGTGTAGAGGAACCACATTAAGAAGCAGATCAGAGGACGCGATAGGGGAAGGAGAAGGAACGGTCTTCGAAGAGGCGGCAAGTGTAGTATTCAAGTACTTTGTCAAATTGAAGGCTATCAAATTTAATTCATTCCTGGGTTAGCATAGTCCGCGTGCAGGACCAAGACAGAAAGAGTGTTTAGACATTTTCGAGTCACGCGTGCGGTACTTCGTAGTAGTAGTATCACCCTGGCGAAGGCCCTGCGTGCAAAACATCATGGCTAGTATAGCGTAAGTCTGTTTGACACAGGTGTGGTGCAAACGAATGGAGCGCTTTGGGGCCGCTTTGACGGTTGACGCGAGAGCATCTTCCAGCGCGAGCACAGGAGAACATGGAGGCACAGAGCCAGCACTATGCCACTGCCTCGAACAGGCATGCTAGCATGCGAAGGCTGGAAATGGCGAGGCAAAACGCCTGCGCAAGACAGCTCATCCCAATCGCAAAGATTGGGACGTCAGAAGGTCTGTTCAGAGATGCTTGCATTGTGTCTAGGTACGACTGCGTAGCATCTCTCAGCCACCACGCTGACAAAGTATGGTATCTTGGTATCCGATATTTTCTCCATGAATCATTCCCAGCTTTTCAAAACGTGGTCGGGACGCCAGTGCGCCATTGTCCATGCACTGCGCGGTCGAGCGGCTTATGCGACCAGCTGGACCACACCACCGGCCTCCTTGATCTTCTTCTCAGCGTCGCGGCTGAAGTAGCGGGCACGAACGATGAGGGGGACGTCGGGCAGACGACCCTTGCCAAGGACCTTGCCGTAGCCTAGGGGGGTGAGGTCGAGAATGGGCGCGGTGTCCGCCTTGGAGCCGCTCTTCTCGTACTTCTCACGCTGCTCGGCGGGTACGAGAGACCAGAGCTTGTCCGTGTCAGCGTTGCGAATCTTCTTCAAACTAGCGCAGGACACTTCTCCTTCAGAGTCGGGGGGATGCTACACACCTTGTCAAGGTTGACGACGGGCTTCCAGAACTGGTTTTGCAGCTTGTGGAAGTACCTCATACCGACTTTACCGAAGTAACCCGGGTGGTACTTGTCCATGTTGGTGCGGTGGTGGTGCTGGCCACCAGCAAGACCGCGACCACCGGGATGCTTGCGGTGCTTGCCAATACGTCCATGACCGGCGGAGACGTGACCGCGGCTGTGGATTGAGAGTTAGCAAATGCGCCCGATTCGCAGACTGCGAGAAGGGCGACAAACTGCTTTCTGGTCTTGCTGAGTCTCTGAGGCATGGCGTCGTGCGTGTATGTGTGAACGTCGTTCCTGAGGAAAACGAAGTTGTGTGGCTTGATGAAGATTGGGGTAAGTTGAGTGCGCCGTGCACGGACCTCAAATCTTGGCGATTGAAAAATCACGTGCTCTACTTTCAACATCACCACTTCCTCATCTCAAACGGTGCATTAGTACGGCATCAAAGCAACGGAAGGCGTCTTTCGCCCAACCACATGTCGCGAATCGGTGCTCATATCAACGCTGCGCCGTGTGTACAAGCTCTGGCAAAAGCACTAGTCCTTCAACATACACCCCCTCGGAGGCCTGCATTGCCACTAGATCGCAAAGGCAGAACCGCTCCGGACCAGAACCTAGCAACCGCCTCCGCAATACGACGTGGTTTGACACCCGGGTTCCATCGCCAGTAGCGAAGTGTTGGCACCACTAGCATGCAGCTACGCCCTGTGCAACTAAGTTTCGTAGCAACCACACGTCCTCTAGTACTTTGGCTTCCTCGCCTCCATCTCTCGCAGGAGGATTTCAGGATGTCGGTGGACGCTCGGCATCAAAAATCCCTTCACGCCCTGCGACCTCCTGATTGCCTTTGCCATGCGACGTTGCTGAGGTCCGCGAAGCCCAGTTCTATTGCGATGTCTGATCCTTCCCATTTCTGTTACGTACTCTGACATGATGCTGAAGTTCTGCGCAACGTCAGCTAGTGTTCAGGGGAGACAGCAACCAAGCCTTACCTTATACTGATCTAGTGGATCGATCGCCAGTTGATCCAACACGTCGAAGCTCTCCCTTTCCTTTCTCTTCAGTTTTGACCATTTTGCCATCTCGATCCCCGTCAAATCGTGCGGTGCGTATACATCGCCGCTTTTCCAGCGCCTGATCATTTGTCGCTCCAGATCCTGTCTCGTGTATGTTCGTTGCATGTCTGCAAGTTGCTGGGCTTCTTTCTTCTGGTCTACTAAACTACCTGCCCGGCTTACCATTTGTCGGGCGAGGTCGAATGTGCCGCCTCGACTGGCCTTGTCTGCAGGAGACTTAGGCGAGGGTGGGACAGCTGTGGAGGATGGGTCGGCGGGGCGGGGCGCAATGGGGTAGTCGGGGCGAGAGCGTGCTGTCGCGGACTGTTTTGAGGACGAGTCGAGGAGATCTAGAGACCGTCAGTCGTACTCAGTGTAGACATGCACGAGCGCTCGCATACCAGTGAAGCCCTTGGTCGCGTATTGCTCTTGTCGCGAAAGCGCGCTGGACACGAACGTCCTCTTACATTGTTGGCGAAGAGAGGACGGGCGGAGGGAAAGAGTCCGAAACGCGCCTTTGATTGACATTCTTTGTTTCGCTTGTCTTGTCAAATCGAACGCGGATGGCGAAAGACGCAATCTATGAGGCTCCGGAAGCAGCATTAAGCGAGTGCAGAACTGAGTACATGGTCGATTGCATCGGAGGTGTTGAAGCTCTCCGCAAGTCTTGGCGCCTCCCGCTGAAGGCTGTCATGGAAGTCGAGGGGTCCCGACTACAGCGAGCAGTAGTATATTTACTTACATTCATGTGGCAAAGACCGTCCAGTATGCTTGCACATCTCGAGAAAATTGTTGCGCTCGGCGAAACAGCATGATGCCAAATTGAATGGCTCCAAAGACTCTCTTCATCTTAAGCGGCGAACCTCACTACCTCCACGCAAGATGCCTTCCCACCTCACACGCCGAGTGTTCCAGTGCCTCCTGCACAATGAGCGGAATGTCGACCGAGCACGCCTTCGAAATCGAGTTTTCGCCACATCTATGCGAACGACCAGAACCGCGACGGCCCCGATTACCTGGGATGCTACCAAGTCGGCGCCGCATATCCAGACGAGGTCCTTCCTCAATTTCAATATGTTCCGCAAACGAAAGGAGATCAGAGATGTGGACATTGATCCCGGGTTAGACAAAATGATGGAGCTGAACAAGATGCAAAGAATACGAGCGCGCCTGCCTCCGGTTTCGGATGTTGCACACGCATTCCAACAATTTTTCGATGCGAAGCTTGCGAGGAAGAATAGTGTCGTGGAAGACAGTCAGGCAGATCTGGCCTTGCAAAGTCTGAAGTATTGTTTGGCTGAGCAAATATCGCAGGAGAGTTACGGTGAAACATTGATTGGCCCATTTTCACCCTCAACGCTGGCGACGGCGGCCGCCTGCCTTCGAACGCGCGCCATCAAAGACCGGTGGAATCAGTCGCATGTCGCTCTCTGCCAGGCCCTGCACGAGGCAGTCCAATCGCCCTGGCAAGAAGGCCTCGTGACCTCGGAGGACTACGCTTATGTGCTGAAGGCATACCTCCAAGTTCTTTCTTGGACAGGTTCAGCGGCTCGCGCAAGAGATTTGCTATTGGAACTGGACCAGCGCACTGCTAATTTAGGCAGGTCTTCTCCTCCGGGGCTGAGTTCCTCTGAAGGAAATATTCCCGAAGCGGAAAGACAGGCTGGAGAGACTGGAGCAGGGGGGAGCTTTCACTTTGGTTGGCTCGAGGTGCTGAAAGGATTTGCGAGAGAACATGACAACGCCAATGTAGAATCGACAATTTCGATGATGCACGAGCGAGGCCTTGGAAATTCTTTCGGAGTGGCGCGCACAATGGTTCTGTACAGCATCGAAAGCAACGACCCTGGCGCTGTAAAGTCTTGGTGGCGCGAGTGCCTGAAATTCCTTTCCGGAAAGCCAATGTCTCCATCGATAATAGACAAGGTGCTGAAGTGGTGCCTTGCATCGGACGAGCTGGACTTTGGTTACGACATTGTAAGGGGTGTTTTGAGCAAGAATCCCTCCAAGGCCGAATGGGATGCTGTGCTAGTGTGGGGCGCAGGGACCAGAAAGAGTGTGGACGAGGTCGACCGCATGATGAAAGTCATGGAAAGCACGCGGGAAGTCAAAGAACGCAGTCAACAGTGCTTGCCTGACATCGATACCATTAACGCCCTGATCGAGTTTGCCGTCGGCGCTGATGATCCTTACATGGCCGAACGATTCATCGCTCTCGGTGCAGCTCGCAACATTCATCCCAACGAGCGAACATTTTTGCTCCAGATGGAGTATCGCCTAAGAGTAGGCGATGCAGATGGGGCTCTCGTTGCCTACAAGGGTCTGCAATCACATGACTTATCAGCCAATAAAGATGTTCCGGCGGTGAACAGGCTGATCGTAGCTTTGTGCAAGACCCAGCGGCATGACTACGACACGATCATGAACGTGGCTGCCGATCTTTCCGACCGTCGTGCGCGGTTTGAACCGATGACGGTGGAAACGCTCAGCCTTCTACACTTGGGTCGCGATGAGCGCGACGACGTTGTGGACCTCCTTAACACCCACGCCTTCCACTATTCTTCCGCCGAGCGCGAGAGCATCCGACGCGCCATATTAGAGTTTTGCGTCAATCCTAGCACCCCGATTTCGCGCGCATGGGACTCTTACAATGTTCTCCGCGACATCTTTGACGAAATGCCACGGTCCGAACGCGTTGAGATAATGAGCTCCTTTTTCCGCCGCGAACGCTCGGACATTGGAGTGCATGTCTTTCAGGGCATGCGCAATCATTCTCGTCCCGACACTATCCCGACAATTGACACGTATGTGACAGCATTCATGGCGCTTGCCAGGCTTCGCGACCTGGATGCATTTGAGATTGTCCACAACCAGCTGAAATTGGACTACAACGTCGATGTCTCGACGTACGCCTCAAACGCGCTCATCATCGGGTACACTGCATGTGGAAAGCCCAGGAAAGCACTAGGATTCTGGGATGACATCGTCGCTAGCCGAGAGGGCCCCACTTACAACAGCGTTCATATCGCGCTCAGGGCCTGCGAAAAGGCAGCCTGGGGTGACCTGAAAGCGCAAGACCTGTGGAAAATGTTGCGCGAAAGGGGGGTCGAGCTAGACCAATCTCTCTGGGCATCGTACATTGGTGCTCTTGCTGGCAATGGGGACAATGAGCTTGCCATCGGCGGCCTGGAGCAAGCCATCCAGAATGGTGAGGTCGAACCAGATGCTTTAGTCATTGGCAGCTTGTTTTGCGGAGCACAAAACCAGGACAAGCAGCAAGAGGTGGAGGAGTGGGCCAAACAAAAGTATCCTGAGGTGTGGCAAGAAATCGAAAAGATCGGCATTGATGTGGACGAGAACTTGATGAGGATAGCCCGGATCGATCGCACTTTGACTCCTTAAACGCTCGTTTGGGGAGCGCAGGCGCGCTTAATGAAGACCTGCGTCTCACTATCCAATCTGTCGGAGAGTTTTCCGTGCCAGCATGCCAGAATCACCAAGGCGAATCAAAACCGGGCAGCGAGGAGCCGGGAACGTCGAACGTCGAAAAGCACACACCGGCTCGAAGGGCATGCCGGAGAGTACAGCATATTGCAGTCATCGAGTCGGCGCTGGCCCTCGAAGCGTTTTCCGCCTCGCCGCCTGCCAACGTCCAGCTGATCTTCGTGGCGTTCTACTGTGTAGTTCATAGCGCTTGCGATGATGCAGCGATCCCAGCTTGCGTCCTTGGTGCGTAGCGATGGGCGCCCTCACTACGGGCAGAACTAATTTGACTGACCAAGCCATACCGAGGCACTTGACAGTCTTTGTACGCTGTTAGCTGGCAGGGAGATGACAGACGGAGGAAAGAGACACTGTACAATGCATGTAAAGATACTGTATGGCCAGCCAAATACTTGAGGCAAGTAGTCAACATCTCGATTGAAGCTCTCCTGAAAGGACCTTTGAACAATCAATAAGAGGGATAATCCAACACTAAGCTTGACAAAAATTTCCCCTACTCATCCCTTCACGCCTCTCCCTCCACTCCGCCTGCATCTCACTTCCTCCCTTTCTTGAAATTGCCCCCCATTCCCGCCTGCGCAAAAAGGCCCCCATCCACATACCCTCCCGCACTCCTCACGCGATCCTCCGCACGGATATCCTCAAACGCCTCCACCTTCCTCTTCGCCAGCTCGTGCGCCGTCACCGCGAGCAAATTCTCGAGCGCCTGGTACACGGCCGTCGCGACGTCGACCACGGCCGCCGTCTTCTGCTTCTGCACAAGCCCATGTATGAGAACGGCCTGATACTTTATCATGGGCGCGACCGCTTCGGCGATGGCTTGCGCGCCGCTCGCATCGCAGAGGGAGAGGAGGACGATTTCGAAGAGGACCGTGGGCGTTGCGGCGCCCCAGCGGAAAAGGGTGTTGTGCTTGCCTTTCACGACTTGGGGGAAGAGGACGCTTGCATTGGCTTGGGGCGGGTCAGTTCGTATACGTTGGGGGCTTGAATCCGAGTCTACCTCACCCATGATCTGCTCGCGTAACGCTACCATCGCAGTGGCTTCGTTGACTGGGAGAATGGAGGCCATGATTGAGTAAGTCTGGTCTTTTAAGGTCTTCTGGTCAACTGTGTCGAGGCTGCTTTGGACCTGGAGTACTGAGTGTTAGTGTTAGAAGAGAGGCAGCTTTCCAGCTACGGCGAACGAATCGAAGCCGCTATACGGATGCAGACTGCGGTCACGAGTGCTGTTGCTGAAATGCGTACCGGGTAGCAATCAATAATAGCGGTATGACTTGCCGCGTATGTCAACATTCGGTGAAGCCAACGCGCGTCTGATCGCTCCCAGTGTATCACTGCCCGTAGCGAAGGCGCATGGCATTCAACACGTCCGCAACAAAATAGGTCGCCATGCATGTCCTCAAGTACTGCGCACGCTTGGTCGACCCCAACAGCATTCAACGATGTGGACGTACAGTTCTGCTGTCAGCAATTTTGACCTCCGCAGTACATGATTGAAATGATTTTCCACACCCAAGGTCTTTATACATTGGATTCCGTTTCATTCACATTCGAGTCGTAAGTTTTCTCAGCAACCAATACACAAAGTCACACCTCACCCTCTACGTGAGTCTGTTCTTCCCTCACCAATCCATTTAGATCGTCTACGAGAGTCTGTTCTCCCCTTAACAATTAGATCATATACCGATACCCCTTCTGCATCCTCCTTGCAGCCGCAATGTCGATCCCCTCAACCTCTGCCGTCCGTCTCAACTTCTTCAAATCCTTCTCCCGCAGCTCATTGTCCGAGCCCTCCATGCGCTCGAGCTGTTTGTTCTGCATCTGCAGATAGAAGCGGAGTGCGATGGCGCAGATGCCGGCGATGGCCATGAGGCCGATGACGACGCCGAGGGCTGGGCGGTAGTAGGGCGCCGAGGCGTCGGTGTAAGTGAAAGGCGTCCAGATCGAGGCCATGTTGCCAATGCTGTTGATGAAGGCGAGCGCTGCGGCACGCTTCGCTGGGGGACGGGGGATGGCGTTCGCAATCCAGGCATAGATCTGTGGAATGGATTAGGGATTGCGACTTGGGATTGTCATTCAGGTCAGGTGGGTCTTACGGTTCCGTTCATCGCGAATGCGAAGTTCAGCAGGAAAAGACTGAAGTAGCGAGGGCCGAAACCTTCGGTGAACATGAAGACGAAGCAGCCCACGAACACGATTGGAATGGGATAGACGAAGAACCAGAAGCGGTTCCCGACCCTGTCAGAAGTGAACGAGTGGCACAGGGACCAGACGACCATGAAGAGGTAAGGCGGCGCCACGAGGACCAAGGAGATGACACGGCTCAGGCCCAGCGTCTCCGTCAAAGTCGGGAAGAAATTCTGGAAACCAGTTGCGCCGGTGATGCAGTGATATGCAACGGCCAGCATGTAGGTCTTGGGGTCTGTGAGGGCCGACTTCATGCCTCGGACCTGGGACATTCCTCCTGCTTCGTCAACGTCGGCTTCGGCGGCGTCGAGTGCCATGCGTCGATTCGCAACAGCCTTAAGTTCTGGGCTGAGCAGGCGCCAGGTATCTGGGAAGTCGGGGAGAACAGCGGCGACGATAACTCCGACGAATATCGTGATTGCCTAAAGATGCTCCGTTAGCCATCGAATTCATCTTCTGGCGAAGCTATAGTCAGGTACCCCCTCAATGATATAAAGCCACTGGGCCACAAGGTCAGCAAGATGCTCGCAAGTCAAATTGTACGTTATAACGAACTTGCCAAGCAGAGAGTCCTCGGGCGCCTCTGAGACCGTCAAGAATTCCCGCAGCGATGAGGTTGCCGAAGGCGCCAGAGAGCAGGGATGCGGAGTAAAATAGAGCCATGCGCAGGTTGAGCTCTTTCTTGGTGTACCATTTTGACAGGTAAAACAAGACGCCGCAAAAAAAGGGCGCCTCGACGAAGCCCAAGATGAAGCGGCAGGCAACGATTTCACCGTAATTGTTCACCTGCGAGGTCAAGGTGGACACTAGACCCCATGCGACAATCCAGAAGCCCAGATAGAGAGATGGACGGCCGCAGTAGTTGAGCAAGGCGTTTGAGGGAACTTGGGCGATTGTCTGTCCTCTCGTCAATCTATGTGGAATCGTCCGACAGAATTCGAGGTCGAACTCACATATCCGACGAACAGGACACTCAGTCCAACCTGGTCTGTTTCGTAATATCGAGATTAGCGCCAGCGCTGCGCGAGTGCTTCGTGGGCGTGTGCGTACATTGATTTCCCACGAGGTTCAAGTCTTGCTCCAGCCCCTGCAAACGAGCTGCCGCATAGTCTGTCGCGAATAATCAGCGCTATTTGTTTGAGCGACTTGGCGAATGTGCAAGCACTGACTGTTTCGATCGATGTAGTTCATGAGATACACCTAGGGCGCCGAGAGGTCAGCCAAAGCTTGCGGCGCTGGGCGCATGCTTGCGTATCACTTACAATCATGACGATCGGCATGATGAGGCTGTCGATGATACGCAACAGCTTTTTTTGATGGGCGAGCTCTTCTTCCGAGAGCTCTCTCAGATGCATGGCTTCTTCGTGGTCCATCTCTTTGCCGCCTACAACGTCATGGTCATGGAGCACCTCATGTCGCTGCGTGTTGGCCTTTTCCATGTCGACCATCGGGTTGTCTGGTTGCAGGCCCATGGCCATCCCAGAGGGGAGGTTGCCTGCCATTCTGATCCCGGTCGCGACTTCGTTGTCCGATTAACAACAGTCGAGTGGACAAAGCTAGTATTAGGCTGACAGCAGCGAAAACGCAACAATTCGACGAGCGAGGAACACAAAGACGACTAACATGGGATAAGGAAGGTCCCCGCGTGGCTCTTTAAGAGGGACTCAAGAATCCAGGGTAACGTGGAGGTCACGTTTCAAAAAAGCGCAGGTGAGGGGAACTCTGCATAACTGCCGCCGCAACGGATGGTTTCCCGTCTCGCACGATTGCATACTAACACCGAATCGTCGCGATAGACAGACACCAGCACGTGCCGTACTGTTGACGCACGAGGCGTATCGGCCCGTTTGATCGGCATTTGAATGATGTCTCCATGCAAGTGGGAACCTTAGGTATCGTGGCGCAGTGGGAGACGCATGGCACGCATGCGGTCGCGAACGAGGGCGAGCACCATTATTGCACAAGTCCCGCCCTAATTCCAGAAGCGATACATGGCCTGGGCGCAGTGAAAGTGCAAGTTCATGTTGGTCGACTATTCGCTTGTCCTCGGTACTTCAGACCTCCGCATCTATCAGTCAAAGGTCTGCTCGAAATCTCGCATTGCAAAGGGTGTGCATACAAAACTCAGCGACAACAATCGCCAGGTATACAGCCTTCACAAGCAACGGTGGCGGTCCGCCTAAGCGCGCCTCACAGCCATGGACGCCGGAGAAGCTCATCTCGGGGTCGCCCTGCTCGAGTCTTGGGGTCGATGGCTGAGGGTCCGCTTGCTGGCTTGGCTGCTTGGGTCGCGCATAAAGGCCTCAACCCCGCAATTTGCCCCGGCTCGTCTCCACTCTTCTCCACGCTTAGCGCCCTCGCTGGTCGGTCGAAGTCTGGGATCTCGCCGGGCGGGAACAATAGTGCTTGGTATGTCGACATGTGGAGTGGTGGACTTTGTCAGACTCGCTGTTGCTCGGTCGCAATTAATCCGCCAGCGATGTATCTCGTCGGCGTCCAGTTGCTCGAAAGGGTAGCTCATTTGCGGATCTTGCGGATACTCAGCCGAAGTACCTGCACGTGTGCATGCAGTGCACATCCCAATCTGTTCGAATTGTCGAAGGAGATTTCAGAGATTCTACCTGCGCGCCATGGATATAGCAATGAGAAACGTCGAGGAATACCCTCACAAGAGCAAGGTGCCTGTATACATGTAGCGGCCGAGTGAAGAAGTGACGTTGGACTGACTTGACTACAATCGCTTAGTCAGCAAGCTTCCTCGGCTCACCTGCGTTACATGACCTGTTCGACAAGACTTCACTTGTGCTGCTTTCAGCAAGGCAGGCAATGTGCCCGTCTGGAGAATAAACCCCTCCATTGCTTGCTATCTCCCAGCCATCTTTACGCGGGAACTGTGAAATAAAGCGCGACCGGACATGCGACCACGGTAGCATCGCACCTCTCCTCCTTCGACGTCCAAGATGTTCACCTTCACCTCCCTCCTCGGCGCGCACGCCGCTTCGCCAGCCGCTCAATCCCTCCTCGAACTCGACGGCGGCATCAAGATCCTGATAGATGTCGGTTGGGACAGCGCCTTCGACGCGGCGACCCTCAAAGGCCTCGAACACCACGTCTCGACCCTCTCCCTCATCCTCCTCACGCACGCGACAACCGAGCACCTGGGCGCGTACGCGCACTGCTGCAAGCATGTGCCGGGCTTCGCGAAGATCCCTGTCTACGCGACAACGCCGGTGGTAAACCTGGGGCGTACGCTGATGCTCGATGTATACGCGAGCGCGACCCTGAGCGCGTCCGTCGTGCCCCGGGAGGCGGTGTCGGGCACGGCAGATGACAAGGGCGAGACGGCGAAGATCTTGCTGCAGGCGCCGACGGCGGAAGAGATTGCAGCGTATTTCAATGCCATACATCCTTTGAAATATTCGCAGCCGCATCAGCCGATGCCGTCTCCGTTCTCGCCGCCGCTTGGGGGGCTGACGGTGACGGCATACAGCGCTGGGCATACGCTGGGGGGGACCATTTGGCACGTGCAGTATGGGCTGGAAAGCATCGTGCACGCTGCGGACTGGAATTTGGGGAAGGAGGGACTGTTTCCGGGCGCCGCCTGGCTGAGCTCGGATGGAGGGACAGGTGCAGGGGAGGTGATTGAGGCTTTGCAGAGGCCCACCGCGATGATTTGCTCGAGTAGAGGGGTGGAGAGGAAAGACGTGCTTCCGAAAAGTGAGAGAGATGAGATGATTCTGAGTCTAGTTCGCGACACGATCGCGCAGGGTGGTAAAGTATTGTTGCCAACCGATACCTCTGCGCGCCTGCTCGAGTTGGCTTTCCTTCTGAATCAGACGTGGCGCGAGAACATGGACGGGCCGCATGCTGATACTTACAAGAATGCGAGAGTCTTCATGGCGTCCAAGACCAGTGTGACCACCGTGCGCTATCTTCAAAGCATGCTGGAGTGGATGGATGGTGAGGTCGTGCGCGGTGTGGAGGCGGCAATGACGAAAGGCAAGGGCTCTGATACCAATAGCCCCCTTAAATGGGACTTTGTGCGTCAAATCGAGCGCCAGAAGCAGGTCGAGAGGGTGTTGTCGAGCAGTAAGCCGTGCGTGATGCTGGCTAGTGATGCGAGTCTCGAGTGGGGATTCTCCCTTCACGCTCTGCAGAAGCTGGCGGAGGATCCGAAGAATCTGGTGCTTCTCACGGAGAAGATTCCTCTCTTCCGAGACGGCGAGAAGGGAGTTGGCAGACAGCTCTGGGAGCACTACCAAAATCACCAAGATCAGGTGACGGCGCAGAATGGCGCGAAGATTGTCAGCGCTGATGGTGTCACCCTGAACTTGCGTGAGGCAGCGACAGCGCCCCTGAGCGCGGACGAAAATGCAATTTACCAGCAGTACTTGGCACGACAACGTCAGTTGCACAGCACGCTTCAAGGAGACAATACGGCGACCGACACCACCACGGCCGAAATCGCAGATGACCAGGCTTCAGAATCTTCAGAGTCAGAAGAAGAGGACGAGGACACTGAGCATCAGGGTCGCGCTCTGAATCTTTCCGCACAACTCACTTCGAACAAGCGCAAGGTTGGCCTGACGGACGCAGAACTCGGCGTCAACATTCTACTCAGGGGAAAGAACGTCCACGACTACGATGTCAGAAATAAACGCGGGCGGGAAAAAATGTTTCCTTTCGTTGCGCACAGGACGCGTCACGACGAGTTTGGAGACATGATCAAGCCCGAGGACTACCTGCGCGCGGAAGAAAGGAACGAGATCAACGGCGTCGACAGGAGGGATGGAGACCAGCAAGACGGCCAAGCCGTTGGCCAGAAACGGAAATGGGCCGACCCAGGGCAAGGAGGGAGGAATGGAAAGGGTGCCAAAAGCGCACTTCAAAAGAGAGCCAAGCTGGAGGAGGCCAAACGTGAGCCTGATGACATTGACGCCATCATCGCTCGTGCCACTGGTGAAGGGGGCAGAACTAATGGCGCAGATGAGAGCGCGGGCGACAGTAGCGACGGCGAGGAGTCCGACTACGACCCGGCAGACGCCGAGAACCAAGGCCCACGCAAAGTCATCTTCAGCACGCGAAGCCTTTTCCTGAGGCTCAGAATCGCGCACGTCGACTTCTCAGGCCTCTACCGCATCAAAGACCTGCAGATGCTTCTGCCCCGAATACACCCGCGCAAGCTGATCCTGACCGCCGGAGACGCGAGCGAGACCAAGATGCTGGCAGAAGAGTGCCGCAGCCTCGAGGGCGGCTCAGCAGTTGGTGAGGTCTTCGCGCCTCTCCTCGGCGAGACGGTGGACGCCAGCGTCGACACCAACGCCTGGACGCTTAAACTGAGTCGCCCGCTCCTCAAGCGCCTGAACTGGCAGCACCTCACACCTCACGGCCTCAGCCTCGCAGGCATCGCAGGCCAGCTAGGTCTCGAGACTCCAAACGACGACACCACAAAAGCCTCCGCAGACGAAAACGCCAAAAAGAAGCTCAAAACGGCGCAAGACGCCTCGACCGACATCGCGAAACCCCAAATCCCCGCCATCCCCGTCCTCAAGCTGCTCGCCGCGGTCACCACCATCGAACCCCACCACCACGCCGCCGCACACCAGCAGCCCATCCACGTCGGCGACCTGCGCCTGGCGCAGATCCGGCACGAGCTGGTGTCCGCGGGCCACATGGCTGAGTTTCGGGGCGGCGGGTCGCTGCTCGTCGACGGGAGTGTGTTAGTGAAGAAGAGTCAGGCAACTGGTGGGATTGAGGTCGAGGCGGCGGGGGGGGCGCTGGGGGCGCCGAAGTGGCGGACGCTGGATGGGGAGGGGAGCTTTTATGCGGTGAGGAAGTGCGTGTACTCGAAGTTGGCGGTGGTCGGGGGTGGATGATTTGATTCACTGGGGGGTGTGGGAGGTTGATACCCTGGTCATGTAGTAATACAAGGTGACGATATGGTAGCGAGCTGTCTCGTTTCTCCTTTTCCCACAGAAAATAAATTCTCCTTCCCTCCACCCTTCTATCGTGATTTCCTCAGGCCTTTTCACGCCAAGCACGTGACACCCTAAAGATACCGAGGCAATCGACGCTCGCGAACCCCAGGATCCGAACAAGCGAGCCTCAAACGCGGAGTCCCAAGTGCATCTTTAAAACACCCCCGATAGCGCTCTCGTCCGCTCACGCCCGTTTGATTACTCAACATCCTTATTGTCCAAAACAACACACACGTTCGTCAGACCTTCGAACAAACGCACAACCACCAGCGCATTACCTCCCCCACCAACCTCGCCCGTCTTTCGACACCCCCGCTCCCGCCGCCACACCCTCGAGCATCC
>JAWXCT010000094.1:100151-113427 GCA_034509035.1 Saxispiralis lemnorum
CACTTGCAGCACTTCCAGGGATGGCTCCTGCTGCACAGGCGTCTCGCGAGCGGCGATGTCGGCTGGTGGCTCCTTCGTCTCAGGAGAGGCGATTTCTGGGGGCGGCTTCTCAAAGCTCTCCTCAGCTTGCGTCTTCCCCTTCTTGCCTTTTTTCTTCTTCTCAGACGAGCTGTCCGCCACCTCGAATGCAGGTTCGGGCTCTGCCTCTGGTGCGGGCTCCTGAGAAGGCTTCTCTTCCAGCTCGGGTTTGGGCTCAGCTTCGGGCTCTCGAGATGGCTCCACTTGCAGCACTTCCAGGGATGGCTCCTGCTGCACAGGCGTCTCGCGAGCGGCGGTGTCGGCTGGTGGCTCCTTCGTCTCACGAGAAGCGATTTCTGGGGGCGGCTTCTCAAAGCTCTCCTCAGCCTGTGCCTTCCCCTTCTTGCCCTTCTTTTTCTTTTTCTTAGAAGAACTGTCCGCCGCCTCAAAAGCAGACTCCTGCTCAGTCGGTGTCGGTTCGCTCGGTACAAGCTCTGCCTGAGCAGACTCTGCCGGTCCCACGACGTCCGGTGCTGCCTTGCCATCTTCTGCCGACCTACCCTCAGGCTCAGGCTCGACATGCCTCTCATCCAGCGCCGACCGAAAGCTCTCGGCCACCGACACACTGTCGTCCTCTCTCGGCTGCTCGTGGACACGCTCTTCCTTCTCATCACCACCGAGCCCCTTAGCAGCCAACGCGGCCCCAAGCCCCAGAGCGCCAGCAGCAGCAACACTCTGGCCCCAGCTGTGCCCTTCATCCTTTTCAGCCGTTGTAGCCGTTTCTCCCCCCGCGTCTCCCCTAACCCCCCTCATCCCCTCCTCCTTAGCAAAATCCTCCCAAGTCCAAAACTGCGGCTCCTGCCTCCCCCTCCCTACCTGCACAGCCTCCATCGGATTCGCCAACTCACTCGCCTTAGGCGTCGTTTGCTGACTGTCCAAAAAGTCCTCCCCACCTTCCTCATCATACCGCCGCGCCTGCCCCGTGTCGATCCTCAACCCCCCCTTGTCGCGCCCGCCGCCCTCGGCATCCGACTGCACGATATCCTCGACCGCGGACTCGTACTCCTCGCTGCCGTGCAGACTGGAGGCGCGAGAGGACGGCTTGCTCGAGGGCAGGCTGGGGAGGGTCTCGTCGACGTCGGGGATTTTGCGGTTGCTTTCGACGAGGTAGAGGGGGCGAATCTCGGTGCTGCTGGGTCGCGGCTTGCGGGGTTGCGGGTCCTTGGGTGTTGAGGGGGAGACAGGAGCGGATGGTAGTGCGGAGCCGAAGCTCGTGGAGCGCTTGGTTTTGCTGCCTGGGGTTTGGGGGGCGCGGGGGGTGGTGGGCGACTGGCCGAAGGGGAAGCGGACGGGAACGGAGGTAGTCGAAGGCGATTTGCTGGGGTGGATTGGCCGTGTGGGCGTCAGGGGGGCGTCTAGGGATAGTCCGCGCCGGTGGCTCGCACCGGCGCTCGTGCCCGGCTCAGCGAGAGCGAGGCTGCCAAGTCCTCGCTCGTTCGTCCCCGTTGCTGAGCCTGCCGGCACCGTGTTTTGGTTAACGGGTAGAGGTGGCAGAGGCTCTACCCAAGCCCCTAAAAAAGACTGGTCCTTGTCGCGCACGTCGTCTTCCGTTCTTCTCCGGTGATGTTTGGGTCGACTCGTACTGTCGCTGCGCTCGAGGGCGCCACCATCGCTGTGACGGCTCGAGTGACGGCGGCGGTGCTCGTGGCTGTCGGGGTCGCGGTCGTCGCGATCGTCACGGCTGTGGTGGCGTCGATGACGGCTGGTGGCCTCGGAGGCCACACTGCGTGTGTCGTCGTCGCCGTATTCAGAGCTACGGTGCTTTCTCCTGCGCCTCCGCTCGCCTTCATCTTCTTTCTCGTCGCGGCTGTCGTTGCGGCCAAGCAAAGCGCCCTCGGAGACAACACTGCGCGTGTCGTCCTCATCTCCAGGCTCAAAGCTTCGGTGCTTCCTCCTACGCCTCCTCTCGCCGTCGTCCTCCTTATCATCACGGCTGTCCTTGCGACTAAGCGCGGCACCCTCCGACTTGATCGAAGTGGCATCCGACGACCGTCGGCTAAACAGCCCAAAGAACCCCCCCTTCTTCTCCTTCTTGACCGCTGAAGGCGACTGCTCCTTCTCCCTCCTCGACCTCGATGGCGACGAAATAACCGAGCGCGCATCGTCGTCCTCGTGCCGCGAGTGGCTGCGCTTGGACCGGCTCTTTGAGCGCTCGCGGTAGACTTCCGCGGGCTCCGAGGCGGCGACAGACCGCACGTCGTCGTAGGGGTCGCCTTCTTCGTAGAAGTCGCGCTCACGGCGGCGGCGTTCTTCTTTGGATTTGCGCTGGCTGTCGCGCTCGCCGGAGGGCTCGGAGAAGGCGGATTGCGAGTCGTCCAGGGGGTGTTGGCTGTCTGTGAGCTTGCGGTCGTCCATGTCGTATCTGAAGGTGCCGGCGCCGCGGTCGTCGCCTGCGTAGGCGGCTGTGTCGTTGGCGTAGCCCGTGCTGGCACTCCAGGGATCTGAGGGCTTGCTTGGTTCGATATCGCGCTGCGCGTCGCGGCCGCCCAGGTAGTCGTCGAAAGCGACTTCAGACCTCAACGGCGAGCTCATGGCCGGCTCGTTGAAGCGCAAGCTGTCCCGCTTCTTCTTCCTGTCCTTCTTGGGCGACTTCGCGTCTGCAAACTCGGCGAGCGGGTCGACTTCACGCTGCGTAGAAGGCAGCGGCGGCGACTCAAAGGCGACATCGGCCTTCTGCTGCTCTGCGCTGACCATATCATCCCAGCTACCAGGCAGGTGGCTCGACTGCTCTTGCGCTTCGAAAAACTCAGACTCGGCTTCGGGCTCCTCTTGCTGAGCCTTCTTCTTTTTCTTTTTGTCTTTCTTGCTGAGCGGCGGTTCCCAGGCGGCTTCTTGAGCTGCCTCATGGAACTGGTCTTCCGGTGATGTTTGTGCTGGCTCGGTCGGCGCTGTAGCTCCAGCAGTCGTGTCGAGCTCGGTCGCTGGAGACTCGTCCCAGGCACCATTCTTGGCCTCTTTCTCGCGCTTCTTTTTCTCTTTCTTGCTCAGCGGGGGCTCGAAGCTAGACTCGATCGGAGGTTCAGGCTCTCTCGACGCCTCTTCGCGAGCAGCCGACGCAGTTATGAGCTCAGGCTCAGGTTGCGGCGCATCCCCAAGACTCCTCTGAGCCTCCTTCTCCCGCTTCTTCTTCTCTTTCTTGCTAAGAGGTGGCTCATAGGCGGCCTCAGCCTGAGGCTCGGGGACAACTTCCCGAGTACCATATGGCTCAACCAGAGGCTCGGCTCCGAATCGCACGTTCCTAGAGGCTTCTCTAGGCTCTGTAACATCAGGCACCTGTGGCTCCGGCGCTTCGGAAAGCGCCTTCTGCGCCTCCTTCTCCCGCTTCTTCTTCTCTTTCTTACCAAGTGGCGGCTCAAACGCGGCCTCAGCCTGCGTCTCAGGGACAACTTCCCGCGTAGCATACGGTTCATTCGCAGGTTGGCCACCAGACTGCACCTCCCGAGGCACCTCCCTAGCCTCCCCAACATCAGGCAACACCTCCGGCGCCGGCGCCTCCGAGAGGGCCTTCTGCGCCTCCTTCTCCCTCTTCTTCTTCTCCTTCTTGCTGAGAGGGGGCTCCCAGCTGGCCTTGGGCTCGGGCTCACGAGCAGGCTCTTGCGAGGCGTCATTCCCGGGTGTTGGCTGCGGGGCATCGAACGTCTTGCGGGGGGCAGATGTCTGCTCGACAGCAGGCTCGGGATGGTCGAACAGAGCAGCTTGCTGCGCGGCCTTGTCGCGCTTTTTCTTCTCCTTCTTGCTGATCGAATGCTCGGGCTCTTCCTCCCTCGCAGGTTCCCTCGAGGGCTCAGCCTCGAGAGCCGGCATCGGTGCTTCAGGCGAAGCCTCCGCTTCCCTGAAAGCCGACGCCGGCTCGTCCGGCTTGAACGCGCCATCTTGCCTGGCGGCCTTCTCCCGCTTCTTCTTCTCCTTTTTACTGAGCGGTATTTCTGGTTGCTCTTCCCTGACAGGATCCTGTTGCGGCACTGGCTGTCGCTCAGGTTGCGGCTCAGGCCGAGGCTCGTACTCAGAAGCCTGAGTAGAAAGGAAGTCCTGGAGGCCCGGGTCGGAAGGGTTGATCCGGGGTGGCTCAAAGGCAGCGTCCTGCTTGAGAGCCTTGTCGCGCTTCTTTTTGTCTTTCATGCCGAGCGGAGAATCAAGCTCCTCTCTTGGCGATGCCACAACCGCCGAGCTCGACTCTTCGCGTGACGCCTCAATAGGAGCAGGGACAGGAGCAGGAGCGGAGGATTGCGAAATCGACGCCTTCGCCCCCTTCCCCTTTTTCTTCTTTCCCTTCTTATCAACCGGCCGCTCGCTCGTCTCGCCCTCGACAAACCCCCTTTTCGGCGCCTCCTCCCCAAAAGCCCGCATATCCTCTGTATCGCGTGAAGGATCGAGGGAATCGACATCCTCCGTCCCGCCCCAAAGTTCCTCGACCGTCTCCTCGGGCCTCGCCTCGCGTGTCATGCCATCACCGTCGCGGTCTCTGGAGCTGGTGCTGCCAGCGGCGGCAGCCACCATGCCTGCAGCCGCGGCAGCCGCGACACCGGCCCCGATGTACCCCTCGCGCTCGCGGCTCTGATTCGACTCCGGACTTTGGGCCTCGAAGACGCGGGTTTGGGGCTCGCCCCAAGAGATGCTGCGGCTGCGGGATGACCTGCGGAGGGTGGAAGCCTGGCCATCGGAAGGCACGGCCTCTCCGCGAGCGCCCTCGCGCGTTGGTTCGGACTCGCGGCGTGCGCCGTCGTCACGTTTCTTGGATGCACCGGTTCTGGCGTCCCCGTTGTCTGACGGCGTCCGACTGTTCGGGGGCGTAGGCTCGATCAGATTCAGTTTCGGCACGCCGTACGGCGCATGACGGCTGCGCTCGGCGGCGTCGCGCTCGCTCTCACTGCCAAAATCGTCAACGGGGCCGCGAACGGCGGTTTTGCCTGAGGGTTGCTGGTCGAGCACGTCGCGGGGCGCGAAGAAGTCGGCCTGGGATTGCTGTGGTTGGGCGTAGTAGGCGTCGCGGTCCGCGACGACCTTGTCGGCGGCGCGGTGCGCGAGCTCTGAGTGGCGGCCGTCGCGGGAGGAAGAACGAGCGTCGCGGGAGGAGGAGCGAGCGTCGCGGGATGACGAACGGCGGTCTCGAGAGGAGCGGTGGCGTTGGCTACCGGGGTACTCGGGGTCAGACATGTCGCGGTCGCGCGAGGAGGCGGCTTGGTTTGCGTACGAGTCGTCTCTGTCGTCGCCCTCCGAGCGCTTGTGCGCGGCGCCGACTAGAGCAGCGCCCGCGGTGGCAGCAGCGGCGCCGGCGCCGACGGCACCCCATGAGATACCCGAGCCGCGCGACTTCTCGTCTTCCTTGCGCTCTTGTTCGCGGCGGTGGCGGGTGCGCTCATCGCGCTCACGCCGCTCCGACTCTTCGATGTCGCGCTTGCGGCGCTCGAGGTCAGCTTGAATTTCCATCTCGCGCTCGCGCTCTTCGCGGCGCGCGTCCTCCTCCAGCTCACGCTGGCGAGCTTCCTCACATCGGGCCTGCAGGCGCCTCTCGTCCTCACGACGTTCTTCCTCCGCCGCTTCCTCGCGGGCGGCACGTTCAGCTTCCTCTTTGATCGCCCTCGCACGATCCGCGCGCCTGCGCTCCTCACCCTCTCGCTTCTCCTCGCGACGCAGATCCCTGTCCTCCTTCGCCTGTTGCTCCTCGGTAAGCCCGAAGCGCACATTCGCCGACTCCTTGGACCTGCGTCCCGACGAGTTGCCGAGGATACTGCCACCAAGGGCCGCTCCGCCAATGACGCCGGCCTCCTGCCCCCAAGAGGAGCCCTGAATCGGGCTTGACTGCGTGCGGCGCGGTTTGGGGCGGCTGTTGGGCGACTCGCTCTCGGGCGGGCTCTTGGTAAAGGCGGGCTTGATGGGCGTAACGGGTTTGGGCTGCTGGATGGGAGCGGGACCAGGGCGCCCGACCATCTGCGGCTCGTCCACGTCCCAGCCGCCAGGCATTGACGGCGCGCGGTAATCGGGCACGGCACCGTTGTCCGGAAGCGGCTGCGGGGCGATCTCTTGCATGGGTGGTATGCTGGAAACGACACTTGGTTCTCTTGAGGGGCGCAGAATGCCGCCTCTTGTGTCTTCTGGACTGGCAAAAGCGTCTGCGGGGCGCTGAGAGTACATTGGCTGCGGCTCAGGCGTCTGCGGCTTCCGCTTGTGCCTCTTGTCTTTGCCGCCCCAGCGCCATCCCCATGCCCCAAGGCCGCTACCGGCAGAAGACTGTGAGCCCAAGCTTTCCATGCTAGGGCGCTTCGCAAGCCTCCTGTCGTAATCCCCGAACGCGAGATCTGACGCGTTGCTAGAAGCGTCATCCGCATCTGAGGGCAGCTCATCCTCCCACTCATCATCCTCATCTGACACGATCGCCGCTTCCTCCTTTGAAAGCATCGCGCCCCTGCTGTTCCCCGAAGTAGCGGGCTTCTTCACCTTCTTCGCCGCCGCGAGCGCGGCAGCCGTCACACCGATGCCGGCAACAGTAGCTTTGATGTGATCGCTAGATCTCCTGCGCTTGATGGACGCCTTCCGCTGCTTCGACCCAGCGCGGAACTTGCGTGAGAAGCCCTCGCCGAAAGCCATGTCCGAGTCCGATGAGACGTCAGACCCATTGCCGAAGTTGAAGAAGCCGCGCTGCTGCTTCCTGCTGCTAGCGTGTCGGGGTCGGTTGGCAGGCTGCGAGATGTCGTAGTAAGAGTTGGTCGGCGACAAGCGTCGGGTGCGCCGCTCCTTCGATTTGGGCTGCGTAAAGCCGAAGATCTCGCCCAACCCTGGACTATGGCTGCCCGAGCTGCTACCCGAGTGCCGCCTCGTCCACGCGCCGTTGGCAGAGCGGTCGCGGCGCGATCGAGCTGCACCGCTCGATCCGGCGGCGGTGGCTCCGCCGAGCGCAGCAGCGCCCATGAGGTTGGACCTTCCATTTCTCGACCTCGAGCGTGAGCGCTGGACGGTTCGGCCGTCCTTGGTGCGCACGAACGCCTTGTCATCCAACGAGTTCTTGCCGATCGTGCCGTACTGCGAACGCTGCCTCTTCTCCCTAGACGAGCTGCGGCTGCGACGCCGCACAGCAGAAGACGAGCGATGCCCAGACTTGACGCTGTACGTGTCGTCGAAGTCCTTGTTATTGCCGCCAAAGAATTTGCTTGCGCCAGCCGCAAGCCCTGCAGCCGCGAGACCGGCACCGACAAGACCAGAGTTGCTCCTGCCTTTGCTCTGGCGCCGTTCATCGTCAGAGGACGGGTAGTACCGGGAGTCTTTGTCGATTCGATTGCGCTCCCGTCTCATCTTCTCGATGCTCCTCCGCTTGCGCAAGCTCTCGAACGAGTCGCGACGGCCAGCGCTTGTGCCGCTGTGGTAGTGGTGCTCGCGCGGTCCATCGTAAGGCGTCGAGCGGGGGTCGAAGCAGTACTTGCACACGCCAATATACTCCGTGTACATTTCCATCTTGGCCACGTCTTCTTGGGTGGACAGCATGTCGAGGAAGCCGTTCTTCAGACGCGACATGGGGCCTGCATTTTGTTGTTGAAAGTGCGTTGATGGATGATGCATCGGAGTGCCATTCGAGTGACGACCAGAGAGTGAGGCGTAAGAAGGCGGGGGGCGAACAGTCTGAGTGGCTCCATACTGCGAGGGGGGAGGCACGGCGCCGGAGCTTTGTTGTTGATGGTGTTGATTCAATGCGTATGCGCCACCGGCGAGGCCGGCGGCTGCGGCACCTGCTGTGTAAAGACCTGCGTTAGAATGGGAGGGTTGCTTACCTTGCTTACCTGAGATTCTCGAGGGCGCGGCCTGGGAGGAGGGCCCGTAGTAGGTGCTTTCTGGACGTTCGGTAGGTCTCGTGGATGCGGGTCCGTAGTAAGTGCTGTTCGCGTCAATTCCACCAGATGGTCGCTGGGACGCAGGGCCGTAGTATGAGCTGCTTGCACCGGGCCCTTGTGTCGGCCTCTGCGACGAAGCTCCGTAGTGCGTCCCGTTGATGACAGATGCGGGTGCTTGAGAGGTCGGAGCAGTATAGTAGCCATCATTCCCAGTCATCGGCTGCGTGGCCGCAGAGTAGAAAGCCGCGCTCGAACTCGAACTGACCGGCTCTGAGTTGTGGCGACCGGGCTTATACGCCGAGCTGAGCGGCGGCCTTACTGAGGCGCCATCGCCTGCAGAGGAGGGCTGGTATGACGTTGGAGAGGAGTAGCCCTGAGGTTCGCCTGTAGGACGGTATGAGCTGCCCGCTGCGGCGCCCATGGCGGCTGCGCCCGCAGCTGTACCGGTCCCGATGGAGGATGGACGGTTCGACTTCGATTGCTTCGAGGAGCCCGAAGAACTGTGCTTTGCTGGCTTCATTGTCTGTGGTTCCTCAGTGAAGTCGGAGCTGATGTTGCCGCTGTAGAAGTCGGCAGCAGATCCATGACCAGTGTCCTGCGCCGGGTGCGGAACGGCCGAGGCAGTCATGAGGTGACCGTCCTTGTTCTTGAGCATGTTGGGACTCGAGGTGCGGACGCCGGGCTGGTACATGACCGACTGCCCCTCGTCGAGGTAGTAGGACGCAGCAGCACCGTACGGCTCCCTCTGAGCCGTGTCGAACTGATTGTTCGGAGCACTTGGCAGAGCGCCAGACATCATGTGTTCCTGGTGTCCGCCTCCGCCCATGACACCACCCTCGTACTGCCCAGGAAACTGCGCCATGCTACCCATTTCTGGCAACGCCCTGTCCCCTTCATCATAAGGCCGCTCATCATGGCGCACGCGCCTCTCAATCCTCCTCTTCTCGCGCCGCCTATCTTTCGACCGACTCCGGCTCCGACTATTCTCCCCCTCGTCACCCCTCTCGCGCCTCTTAACCCTCCTCTCCACCCCCTTCCTCGACTCTTCCTCCCTCACATCATCCTCCCACTCTCCCTCATCCCCCTCATCCGCCCTCTCCCGATCCAGCAACTTCAACGTACTCTCCGTCAACGCCCCCGAGCTAACCGACCTCCCGTCACCACGCTCGCTGCGTCCGCCAGACCGGCCCCCGTAGATCGACGACCGCCCATCATCGTACCCGTACTCACTCTCGCCGTACGTGCTGCCAGCGCGCGAGCGCGACTTCCTCTTTTCCCCGCCGTCGCGTTTGCGCGCGGAAGAGGAGATGACGGATTCCGGGCGGGCGCCGCTGGTGCTGCCGCTCTTCTTGCGGCGGCTGCTGGAGGCGCCGGGGCCGGCGCCCGTCTCGCTGCGGCCGGTGAAGGCGGCTTTCCACATGTTGTTGTTGTTGTGCTAAAGGGGGGTTGAGTGTGCTTCGTTGCTCGTGTCTATGTGTTCGTCGCTCGTGTGTCGTAGTTCTTCTTTTTTTTTGCGGGGGGGTCAGCGTTCTGGATGGAGGCTGGTATTATGTATGGATCGAGTATGCAATTTTTCCTCGTTTGCGCCGGGGGGTATCGCTCGTAGGGTATCGTTCTCGTGTCGTCCAGGGTATCGATAGGGTTCGAAGTGTGTCCAAGAAACTGTCGCGGATACGGTGGTAGTGTCGCTACACGCCCATCGCAGTGCCAAATAGATCGCGAAGGTTTTCCTCGGGGGTGAGGAAGAGGTAGAAGGCGTGGCGAGCGGCAGCGAATGAGGGAAGCTGTCGATCTGCAGTGTGTGTTGTTCGACCGACAGCTCTCCTCCGCGACGCCCAATCGAGTGGCTGGTAGAGCGGTGAGCTCGCCTTCTGAGTGTCGCGTTTTACTCCCGATGCTCCGCCGACCTCACGCCCACCGTCGCGAGTACTATGGAGGGGAGAAGGACAATGAGGGTTGTAGAGGTTAAAGAAAACAAGTTGGAGACACAATAACAGTGTTGACTCCGCTATCGCAACCCAGCCTCGACCACGATGGCGCCACCATGATCACCGTCTGCGCCTATCCCAATTTACGCCCGATCGGGCAGGGGTACACCCTGGCGCAAAAGCGCCCACGCAGCACCGCTGCTCTCTTGTCCGGACGTGAGCCATGGAGGCGCGAACTGGATGTTGTGAGTGCAACCACCAAATCGGCGGTTTTGCATCGAGTGTTGAGAAATTGGCACTTGATTCATTACGCGTCGACGTGATGAACGACGGGTGAAAGCACCGCCAGACCCCGCTCTGAACCAAAATATTCTGTACAGAGAAAACTATACACGACACCTTCATACATATACAAGACCATCTCTCTTGATCTCATCACGCGATACTCCCCTTTTTCGACACCATCCCATCCGCCTCTACCCCCTGCTCTTCCCCCAACCTCTCCCCCTTCTCCTTCGCCTCCAGCATATTCTCCTCCGCCTTCGCATCCAGCTTCATTGCCTTCCCCTTATTATGCCTCGCGCGCTCGTTAATCTTCCCGGTCGCCTGTTTTCCCCCCGGCAGCACACCCTCCGGCAGCTTCTGCCCCTTCTCCCCGAGAATCGCCCCCTTGTTCGGCGTCCGCTTCTTCCCGACGCCCTTCTCCGTGTTCACAGTCTCGCCCGCCCCTTCCTCCACGCCCGCGCCCGGGTCGAGACCCATCTGCTTCAGCTCGGCGATGGCGTCCGCGTTGCCCTTGGCCGCTTCGCGGCGCAGGCTGCGCCGGTGCAGCTTGGCAAAGCGGTGCTCCTTGTACGTCGCCAGGCGCTCGTCGGCGGTCGGCACAGGTGGGCGGTCTGAGATGGGTTTCTCGAAGGGCGAGATGATGGCCGCGACGACGTGGTAGACTGCGGCGCTCACGTGGAGGCGGTGCAGGCGGACGACGTCGCCCGCGATAAGGGAGGAGTTGGGGTCGTGGACCAGGTGGTTTTTATCCCAGGGGTAATACTGCGTGCGGTGTTAACTGCGTTTCGTTGCTGGTACAAGGGAGAGTTCGCATGAGATACCTTTTTGACCTTCTTGTTCCACTTCTGACCCGGCACGCGCACCTTGACGGTCTTGTGCATCTTGCCAGTGCTCACGACCACGCCGACAATCTCCTTGTGCTCCCTCGTGGCTTCGCGTTGCGTTCGCTCATTCTCATGTAGAATCTCGCTCGTGCTGTGCTGGAGGTACTGGGTCGGGATGCGCTGCGGAAGTGGTTTCTTGAGGTAAAAGTCGGTCTTGCTGAGGCGATAGTCGCGCTGAGACGCCGGTATCGAGGGATCGTAGTTGTCCACTTCATCGTAGTTCTTTGTCCGTGGAGCCTGTGGAGGTGTGTCGGAGGGGGTTGAGAGTGGTTCGGCTTGGGTCGCCAGACATCGGCGACAGGTCCATGGCGCCTGCGCTGTCCGGGCAAAGGAGCGAATCGGTATTCTGAGCGCGCGTTGGCTCATTTTGATTTGAGCTAGATGAATTGTTGTCGCGTGCTTCCCCAATGCGCGGCGAATTTCTGATGTCGTCTCGGGGGTGAAGGTCTCCGCAAAGTCGCGGAGGTTCGTTGGCACGTGCCACATCTTCATCCTCCAGCTTCAATGCCAAGCTCTCTCTCAAACGTCGAGCTCTGCTTCCATCTCTTCCCTTTGCGCATCAACCCGGGCAAACACTTCGACAGTCTCCTGCCTCAACTCTTGCTCCTCGCTCGGATCCAACATTGATATCGGCCTCGTGCGGGTCCGGACATCAATTTGCGCGCAATCATCGAGGTCGAACTTCCTCGACAGACATGGCTCACAACAGGGAGAAAGGCGGGCGCGTGGTGTTCATTGGCAACATCCCATACGGTAAGCAACTTTATTTAGTACTGTGTGAGAGCGTAGCTGACACGCGATCGCTCAGGCGTCAGCGAAGAACAGATTTGCGAGATCTTCGGCCGCTGCGGTACCGTGGTCAACTTCCGACTCGTCTATGACAAAGAAACCGGAAGGCCGAAGGGGTTTGGGTTTTTGGAGTTCACGGACGTGGATGCGGCCGCGAGTGCGGTGCGGAACTTGAACGAGCATGACTTGATGGGGAGGACGCTGCGGGTGGACTATAGTAACGACAACAGTGGGGGAAGCAAGCAAAAGGACGACCATGCCGCAAATTCTGGAGGGCCTCCGCCACAACAGTTCGGTACGATACCTGGCATGCCACCCATGCCTGTAGGACTGCCGGGTGGGAACGATTCCTCTGCGCTACCTCTTTTGCCTCAAGGCGTCGACCTTCCGCCGAACATCAACGCTCCCGACGCTGTAAGCAAAACACTGCAAGCACTCAGCCCGCCCCAACTCCTCGACATCATCAGCCAGATGAAGAACCTGGCCATGACCGAGCCTCAAAAAGCCACGACCCTCCTCAGCTCCGCCCCTCAACTCAGCTATGCCATCTTTCAAGCACTCCTTCTCATGGACCTCGTCGACACATCTATCGTCGGCCAGCTGGTTCAACAGGGCGGCCCTCCCCCGCCACAGCCGCAGCAAGCTCCACCGCAACCCTTTCCTCAGCAGCCACCTTACCAGCAGCCTCCGCCCATGTACGGCGCGCCGCCACCGCAACCCCCCCAGCCGCAGTACGGCTATGCGCCGACGCCTCCCGTACAACACGCCCCTTACCAGCCCCCACCACCTCAGCAGCAGGCGCCGCCGCAACTCCCACCGGATCAGGCCGCTGCGATCAAGCAGGTGCTGGCTCTGCCGCTTGAGCAAATCTACGCAATTCCGGACGAGCAGCAGCGGAATCAGATCTTGGCTGTGAGGCAGCAATATCAGGGGTATGCTTGAGTAGTGGACGGTACTTGTGTATTTGAGGAGCTTGGCGTGACTTCTATGGGATGTTACTGTGCTTGCGATGTTTCAAGGGACCAGCGAGGCGTTTTGGCGTTTATCGATGCACAGGAGAGCGCGTTCGGTCATGCGCATGGGAGTTGAGAGAACGATACCTTCGGCGGCCTGTGCGTAGACTAGTATCGGGTCACATTGTACTATGTTCCCAATAATCATCACAATCCATCCATTACATCTCACTTTGATCTACCCGACCGTTCACATGCGTATATCAACTGCCTCAGGCGCTCATCAGTTCGTTTCACTTGGCAAGTTTCGGCGCGGCCTAGCCGGGCCCGCCCCACTACATCTAGCCCGCTACTCTAGCCCAGCTTCCCCAAGACACGCGAGCGGACCACCACAAGCAGGCCCTGCGCTCGCATACTTGAGCCTGCGTCTGCGCACTCTCCTCGCGCTCACCCACCTGCCCCTCTCTCGCCCGCGACAACACCCATCCACCCCAACCGACCTCAAGACGATACCTTCGGCGGCCTGTGCGTAGACTAGT